>JAJIBD010007782.1:0-87988 GCA_021461705.1 Cryptotis parvus | reverse complement strand
GACAGACAGACAGACAGACAGACAGACAGACAGACAGACAGACAGACAGACAGATAGACAGATAGATAGATAGATAGATAGACAGATAGGATAGATAGATAGATAGATAGATAGATAGATAGATAGATAGATAGATAGATAGATAGATGATAGACAGACAGATAGATAGATAGAGAGAGGGTAGATAATCAACGTCTACACCAGGTCCCCCAAGTGCCACTGCAGGAGTCCTTCCTACAAAGTAGATAGTCTCCTTCTGTCCTGTCCAAAATCCAACAACGTTTGGTGAAATTTTTTGAAAGTCTCCAGAGCCAGCAGGGCAGGGATGATAGGGGTTGGGGTACCTGAGGGAAGGACCCCAGGAAGAGATAACTTGTCACTTGTCTTCCTGTTGTTCATCAATTTGCTCAAGCAGGCACCAGTAGCATCTCCATATGTGCTAGTGTAGACCAAGGGCATCTGCTCACTCCAGGAACATAAAGAGTCTCAAACCGTTCAGGTCATGGGAAAGAGGTCTGTAATTGTTACTGGTTTTTGTGGGCATATCAAATATGACATGGGTAGCTTGCCAGGCTCTGTCGTGCGGGTGGTATACTCCGAGTAGTAGGCTCTCTTCCATTGCATTTACTAATGAACCAATGGGGAGAGATTGGCTTTCTCTTGGGTGAGCTATTTGGAGAGCTATTCTCCAAAGTGGTTCCTCCAAAGTCCCTTTTTTGTGGGTCTTCTACTCCATCTTCTTTGTGGGTGTTTCACTCCCTCAAGATCCGACCTCCCCTGTAATATCAACATCTCTAGCCAGCCACATCAGCAACTGTTGTTTTGTTTGGTTTGGTTTTATTTTGAGGTCATGCCCAGCACTGCTCAGGGGTTACTTTGCTACTAATATATTTAATATTATTTACTGGCACGTGGACTGAGGCTAGTCTGAATTTATTTTTGAGACCACAATAGGTAGTGCTCAAGGGTTGCTCCTGGCAGGGGTTGGAGACCGTACATGGTGCAGGGAATCAAACTATGTAAGGCAATGCCCTACACAAAAGAGAGAGGAAGAGATAGTGAAACATAAAGGACACAAGACTTCACTGTGGGGACAGTGTACCCCAATCCTGATGAATGACAACTTTTTGTGGGCAGGAATCAAGTGTAGCTTGATCTTGCTTTGGAGTTTTCCCCTAAGGAAGTTCAAGCATCAACTATGATTCAAAAAATATAATAATTTAACTTTGGTCACAATATTTTTTTTTTTGCAACACCTGGCAGTACTCAGTGCTCAGATCCCTGGCTCAGTGCTTAGGGATCACTCCTAGTTGAACTCAGGGTCAGACGTGGTGCCAGAGATTGAACCCAGATTTGCCACATGCAAGATAAGTGCCTTCCCTCGCTACTGTCTCTCCAGGACAAGCTTTATCTTTTTAAAAAAACATTGTCCTGGGCCGGAGCGATAGCCCAGCGGGTAGGGCGTTTGCCTTGCACGCTGCAGGCCAATGCCGGCCTGGGTTCGATCCCCGGCATCCCATATGGTCCCCTGAGCAACGCCAGGAGTAATTCCTGAGTGCAGAGCCAGGAGTAACCCCTGGCCCTGAGCATCTCCGAGTGTGACGCAAAAAGCAAAAAAAAAAAAAAAAAAAAAATTGTCCTACAATGCATCTGTGAAATACACTTGGCTTCGAATATTTTTTTTCCTGTAGCTTCTCATGTGGAAAACAGGTCAACAGGCTAGCACGATGCTCTGGTCTGGCCCCCAAATGACTGTAATGGAATCTGAAAAGAAACTCCATCCTTGCTCTTGCAGACTTCTCAGGGACTCTTACTTTGGGCCTTTAGGGCTGGAGTAGTCTCTCCTTTCTTTCCAACTTTGTACCAACAGCTGTAGAAAGTAAAAGACCGACCTTGGTAGGCATTTGCAAATAGAGATTAAATGAGTATCTGCAGACATACACACACACACACACACACACACACACACACACACACACACACTCACACACACACACAAACACTTGTCTATGTGATTTTATGTTAACAGACTTCTACTGCAGATGCTATTATTATTTGATTATTTTTTTAATCACTCAGATGCTATCTAACAGAATTCTTGTTCATTTATTTTAGTCATTGGGCCACACCTGGCCATATTCAAGGGTTTCTCCTAGCTCTATGCTTAGGGATCACTCCTGGTGGTGCTCAGGAGACCAGGTAAGGTGTCAGGGAATGTACCTGTGTCAGCTTCATTGTGCAAGGCAAGATGTCCACTGTACTATCTCTCTGGCCCTTCTTTTCTTTTTCTTTCCCTGCCCCTTTACCCGTTTGAAGAAGTGAAGACGGACTTTAGGAGGTCCCCCTGCTCCCAAGTCCTCCATTCACTGTGAGAGTAAATTCAACTGAGGGAGCTGCTCCCAGGACAAAAAGCTGTTTCCCCAAGAGCAATCCAGGGTCTCCACTGGAAGGCAGCAAAGAGACTGGAGCCTCAGGTCCTGGCTCCTCCCAAAATCTCACTGTAGAACAAGTGTTCTACCAACAACCAGGAGGGGGCTGGGAAACATGCAACAGTGAGCGCTGAGGGTCCGGACCATAGGGCTTCCCTCATTGCAAACTTAGCCCTTTGGATCTTTGGCTCTACGCAGAGTGAACACCTTTTTGTGCAAACTCAACTGATTTTATTTGTAAAGATGATGACTCTTGTAAATTCGTGTCCTGTTTGACTGGTAACCCCGAAGGTCTTTGAAAATGGCAGGTTACTTTGGGGGTCCTTTGAGCT
This sequence comes from Cryptotis parvus, assembly GCA_021461705.1. Lineage (NCBI taxonomy): Eukaryota > Metazoa > Chordata > Mammalia > Eulipotyphla > Soricidae > Cryptotis > Cryptotis parvus. The sequence continues at coordinate 85,227 of JAJIBD010007782.1, read as the reverse complement.
TCCCCAAATCATCACTCCACATGTAGAAATTGAAAACCCCAGACTAAGAACTAAATGGCCTGGAAACATTTCAAAATTCAAATACTTGCAGAGAGCTGACAGTCAAAGCAATTGTCTCTCATTAGTGACCTGGAAAGATCAAATTGAAAAGAAGCGTTGGTTAAGTGCTTTATGCTGATTTCTCAGAGGGATTAAACCGAGAAGGTCCAGAGCAGCCCACAGGGAGCAGATGATGCAGTTAGCGTCCTCGAGGAAAGGCTTTCTCTACTCATCTACTGAATCAGATACTAATTCCTCCCAGGAGCACCCTGCAGACACACCCAGAGACCAGTTAGTCCATAGCATTCACATGGACTTTGGAAAGGGGGCACCTATGATATAAATCATAACCTTTCAGTACCGGTGTTGCAAACCACAGACATGGGGCAGAGCTGCTACTGGTTCTCCCTGTGCCCAGCCGCTCGTGAGGTGCCCGGGAGGGATGGCAGTTTCTAGTCCTGGCCGGCCACCCCAGCAGAGTATCACAACAAGCCAGAGCCCCCACTCCATGAGGGCCTCCATTTTCCACATCCGGACTTCCCCCTGGTCAGAACTCCACCCAGCAGAAGAGCCTATCTATCACAGCCCGGCTCACGCAGCTGTTTCATCAATAAATGCTGGATTTTGAGATGACTACAAGAGTATGCTACCGGCACGGCAGAGTCTGGCAAGCTACCCGTGTCGTATTTGATATGCCAAATACCAGTAACAATTATAGACCTCATTCCCATGACCTGATGGAATGGTTTGAGGTTCTTTATGTTCCTGGAGCAAGCAGGTGCCCTTGGACTCTACTTGCATGAGACAGGTCATATGGAGATGTTACTGGTGCCCGCTCGAGCAAATCGATGATGAACAGGAAGACAGTGATACAGTGACTGCAAACCACAATGCCTAAAAAGGAGCGAGAGAGAGAGAAGAAAAGTGTCTGCCATAAAGGCAGGCTGGCGATAGTGGCAGGAGGGAAACTGGGGACAGCGGTGGTGGGAAATGTGCGCTGGGAAAGGGATAGGGGTGTTGGAACATTGTATGACTAAAACCCAATCATGAACAAATTTGTAACTGTGCATCTCATGATGATTCATTAAAAAGGGGAAAAAATCAAGAGAACTCCAGTAAAGAACCCTGAGGATCATGGGCCAGGGCTGCTAAGGACCCGAGACGTCGCTTTCCTTGTAGAATGAGGAGTCCCAGCCAATGGCCTCTTGGAGGATCCAATGAGATTATGTAACTGAGCACTTGATACTGAACTGACATACTAAAGAGTTTTTTTTCCTTCTTTTTTCCGTCTTAATGAATCTTCCAAGATTCTTTACCTCTCAATCTCTTTTTCGGCATCTCAGATGGGCTCGCGGTTCTGGCGGCTGCTAGGGATTCTCAGCCAACTAGGCTGGCAGTTCAAGGCAAGGGCCTGTTAACCGGGTGCTGCTCAGGCACATGTGATGCTGGGGCATTCCCCAAGCCACCCCCAGTGCTCAGGCCTCCAGGGCATCACCTGCTCATGCTCAAGGGACCATGTGGTGCCAGGGATCAAACGGCATAGGATGGGAGCATGCAAAGTCAGCACCTCAACCCCTGTGCTACTGAATCTCATCATCCCATCCTGAGGTCAGGGTCGAGATCAAAAAACAAAGGGCAGGGGCCGGAGCGATAGCCCAGCCGGGTAGGGACGTTTGCCTTGCACGAGGCCGGCCTGTGCTGGCCTGGGTTCGATTCCCAGCATCCCATATGGTCCCCCAAGTACCACCAAGAGTAATTCCTGAGTGCAGAGCCAGGAGTAACCCCTGAGAGTCTCTGGGTGTGACCCAAAAAGCAAAAAAAAAAAAAAAAAAAAAAAAAAAAAAAAAAGGGCAGGCTAGGGTTTGGCAAAGCACATGTGACCGCCTATGCATAATCATGATGACCAGAACAGCATTAGCAGCTCCTCAAGAGGCAAAGGGTGTCTGAAACATTGGATTTATTTCTGGTGGCCATCAGATGCGATTCCCAAGCCTCAGGCTTACAGTACCACCTGCTGGCTGCATAAACTGGATGACATAAGTGAATGCAAACAAGATTCCAGTCAAATTTTTTTAATCTGTTCTTCATATGCTCCTAGAGTACGAATAATTGTGTTTCAATTTAAACACATATTAAACATAAAAATAGACAAATCTTTGAATTTTATGTGAAATTTAATTTGTTTAGCTTTGCATGTGGATATTATTTAAATGTTTAACTTGATTTGGAATCACAAAACGAATGACAATTGGGAAGGGGGGGGGGTGGTTCACACTTAGCTGTGCTAGGGACTGCTCCAGGCTTTGCATTTAGGGATAATCCCTGGTGGGTCCCAGGGGGCCATATGAGGTGTTAAGTATCAAACCCAGGTCGGCCATATACGAGGCAAGTGCCCTATCACTGCACTATCTCCAGTCCCTCATTTTGTTTTTAAATTTTTTACTTATTTTTTGTGGTGCCAGACACAGGTGTGCTCAGGAATTACCCGTAGCTCTGCCAAGGGATCAGTCCTGGTGGGTTTGGGTGACCATATGGGGTGTCAGGGATAAAACCTGGGTCAGCCACATGCATGGCACGCCTTACCCACTGAACTATCTCTTCAAACCCTAATTCTGAGAAATTTTGAGTTTTTATGTCTTACCTAAAGAATTTCAAAGACTTTGTCTGCTTCTAATTTTAAAGAATTATCTGAAACCAGGAATGTGGTTCAAGAGAAAGAGTGTATGCCTTGCATGTGTGGGGTCCTGGATTCAACCCAACATCAGTAAAAAGAAATAATAATTGTTAATTTTTTCTTAAGCTTTATGCTTTAACGTATCTGGAATACCTTCTTTTTAAGCCATTTTCTTAGTTCTGATATCTGAAGCTACCAAGTAACAAATCTTCCTGATTATCATGTTTTGCTGATCCTTGCTACTGATAGTATATTTTTCAACTGTGTTATAATTTTAGTTTTTTTAATTTTTCTTCCCAAGGGACTTTACTGGGCATTCTTTTTTATGTGAGAGGAGTGAGGGGGTGTGCACAGGCAGTTGTGATCAGTGTATATTCCCATCTCCGTTCTTAGGACATCATACCTAGTGTTGCTTGAAAATTACATGGAGCTCCTGCTTGTACAGGACACAGGACACATTCTACCTAAAACTGTCTCCCAGCAGCCCTTTAGTGGGTTTTTTCAGTGTTTTCAGTGCCAAGGATCAAACTCAGAGACATATCTATGAGAATTTCCACAGCTCAGGTTCTTGTATCGTTCCTCAAGGTCAGTTTGCTCCTGTTTTTTAGAAGTGATCGAGTGACATTAAACAAATTGTGATGAACTGACTTAGCTTTTTTTAGGCCACACCCTGAATATATCATGGTGTAGTAGAGGCAGTGAGTAAAACTACTAAACTACATATTAAATGGCATACCCTCTAGCATCATAATTAGATTTTACTGTTAGATAAGACTTAGGAGCAAGCTTACAGCTCTTTTGCTCATGCACAACGTCAACATCACTCCAATGCTGCTACTCACGCCCAACTCTTAGTTTACTTACTCCTCTAAAACCTTTGCCCCACAACCCAGCTTATGACTCTTTTTTTTCCCCTTGGGTCACACCCAGCAATGCTCAGGAGTTACTCCTGGTTCTGAACTCAGGAATCACTCCTGGCGGTGCTCGGGAACACATGGGGTGGCGGGATCAAACCAGGTTGGCTGCATGCAAGGCAAACACCCTGTGCTATTGCTCCAGCCCCTATGGCTCTTTCTTGCACAGACCCCTACCCACATTCAGGTATGTACTATCTCCTTAATAAATCTTACTGCTGTTATCTAGAGTCTTGTTTTTGACTTCTTTCTCCAACAAACACAACCAAACTGGTTCTTTGGATGGAGGCCACTTATATCTTTTTCTGGACCCAAATGAGCCCAGTCTCATCTGAGGTGGCTCCTTAAAACTCACAGTAGTAGGTTCATTCTCATGCCAATGAGATCTTGAGTGTGTCCAGATCACTGAACACAGGTGTGGTCTGGAAGCCACTTTGTGGAATTGCTCACACAAACAGAAGCTCACCTTATCTTCCTTGAGGTCCCAGCATAACCGGGTGCTCCTCAGAATGCTCCCTTTTCTGTGAACTGCCCAGTCCATTCTGATGCACTGTAATTTACCTAGTGATCCTAAATTTGTGAGTAGTTATAAAAGCAAGAATTAGAAAAAAGAAAAGTTCCTGAATGTTGTATACCTGCCCATCTTGCTAGTCTGACAGAGTAGCTCAAGCCAGTTCATTCTGAATACCAATACTTCTGGACTTTCTAGGTAGACAATCATTTCATCTATATGTACTCCTGCAAATATCCACACCTACTTTTTGCTTTTCTTGCAAAGTTGGCTCATACCTTTACTTGTATTTAGTAAAGTTAAATAACAGAGTTAGGCAACATAATATAGCATGCAGACACTATGACACCTGTCGATTCGTCATTTATTGTGGTTTTGCTAGAGGTTTCTGAATGATGCTTGTTGGGTTACAGGCCTAGCTATCTTGGGAGCTTTGCTGTTTAAGCCATTCATAGTTTAATCTATTTACAGGTTCTTAAGCCAGGATTCCTGCTAATGAGATCTCTCTTCTGTGTAAACACTGTCCATGTTCTTGTTTGCATTCAAGCTGCATAAAGAGAATAGGGGTATCAAAAAAACACGATAGAGGCAGCAAGCTAGAGAATTAGACTCAGTGAGTCTGGACTGAGCAAAAGGAGCCTAGAGCTCTCCACTTCACCTCCTTGGTGCCATCAGTTCCTCCACTGTCTACCAGGGACCTTAGGAAAAATGAACAGTGACAACTGGGCTCCCGAGGCTCAGCAATGGGGCTGGGAGCATGCGTGGATTTGTCTGCTCAAATATATCTAGGTCTGCACTAAGCAGACCTATATAACCAAGAATTGATTGCTGCGCATCAGCTCCCTCCGTCACCTCCAAGGACTGCCATCTTTCATCTCAACACACAGCCGGCAGCTGGCCCACTCTGCCCACCCCACCCACCCCATTGCCTTCCCATTGGGTCCCTTCACCAGCAGGCCCCAGCAGAAAGAAAAGAAACCCTCTGGGAAAACAAACACCAAACAGCAGAGAGCAAAAGCAGAAGGGATTTAGCATTGTTGAATGGAAACCAGCTCTCTGGGGGAAAGAGAGACAGAAACAGCAGCCCTGCTGAGGACACTGAGCCCTGCTGAGTCAGGAGGTGGGAATAATGGCTCCCAGGGAGCCTAAGGATTTCAGCCGCTACAATGTTGCTGTCTCCATAGTATGAGTTTGCTGACTCATTAGGTTTCCTGCCGGGTTTTCCTGCCAGGTCTTCCCATTGATGACTGGAGATGGGGCTGGTCTCTATGGGGGGCACCACTAGGCACATTTGGATACTTTCTCTGGGCCCTATTGTCTTGGTTAGAAGTCACAAGCCAGATCATGGAGAGGGGACCATGGGGAAGGTAATGATAGACTTATAATGGAGCCACTTTACTTAGATTCCTTCCAACTTGGGATAGTTTGAGAAAAATAGCTATATCCTGGACAGGGAAAGGATGAAAGGAAGAGGAATGGCTTCCTGAGCTCTCACTTCATGCCAGGTCCTTTCTGGACATTTTCCAAACTTCTGAGCTAGAATGGGTCAAATGGAGCGGGTTTCCCCTCTGGGATGCTGTGCTCAGCCTGCCAAAGCCATCTTGATGGAATTGGGTAGGAAATTCTAATATCTGATCACTGCAAGGTTTTGGTTAGAAATACTTTCTTGGGCTTCCCAGGATGAACGGGGACAATGATTTCTATATGCATCTATCTTTTTGCAGGAAAAAAAGCATCTGTAAATAAACCCCATGCAGTTCCCTGGATGCCAGTGGGACAGGAGGAAGCCCCAGCTGTGGTTTGTCTTCCGAGATCTGTCACCTGGTTTGTCCCTTGTCTCCTGGCAGGGCGTGTGCTCTGAGATCAAAGAAATCTGCAGTGTCAGTCGTGGGTGGTTCTTGATTGCCAGATCCTGGCTTATTCACTCCCTCCCAGTTTGTCTGCCACTGGCTTACTGAGGCAGCCCTTTCCCTGTCTCCGAACCTCTTCCTAAACTCTGAGACTAGGCGGGCAGTAGGTGGTTGGACAGCCAATGACAGTCACCACTATTGCACCCACCAGTGTCTGCCTTTTCTTTGGGTGGCTCCTTGCTTACATCTCTCTGAACACTCACTTCAGATTTCCCCTAGGATACTCTCAAGGAGGTGGCGGACTCTGATGGGCCAGTACGAAGGGTCCTCATTTCCCCCCCACCCCCACCGCCCCGAAGGCCAGAGGCCGTGTGTGAACCTTACAGCAGGGAGCTGGTGCAGTTGGAGGGAGGGAAGATGAAGATGGGCATTGTTTTCTTGCCTCAAGGCAAACTTGGTGGGTGTCTTATGTCTATATGGCCTAGGTTCCAAGGCAGGAAACAGAGGGAAAGCAGTGGCACTGTCTCATTGAAATGCATGTGGGGAAATGAGTAGAAGATGAACAAATAGATAGGTGGAAGGGCGCAAGTGATCAGCCTAGTTGCTTCTGAAATCTGTATACTGACAAGACTTAGGACTCTGGAGTCAGGCAGTCATCATAAACTTCCATCTCTCCACTTCCTGATTGCAATGTTGAGACCAATGACTTCCTACTTCTATGAGAAGGACAGAGGCCCAGCACTGAGCTCGGTGTTGTGGTGAGGAATACATGAGAGTGTGGGTGTGGAGCACTCAATGCTGCCTGCCCAGTGGAGCAGAGCAGATGAAGCTGGGGCAGAGGACTCTAGAAGCGAGAACCAGGGGGCACCAAGCGGAGCCCTCCCAGGTTCCCTTCTGCAATGTCACTTAAATGTCATTCAGGTGGCCTGGAGCATCCCATCGCACCTGTTCATGTTTTCTCTTCTCTTCTCAATCACCTTCCTCTTTTCTGTAACTTTATAGTTATGGCTCTTTTTTTAATTTATTTTTCTTTTATGGGTCATCAAAGCCCTAGCCAAACAGGGCATTCAAAGCATCAAGATCCTTCATGAGCTCTATTACAGATTCAGCACCAGGATCTCACATTCTACAAGGAAGTGATCATTGATGTCAAAAGAGGGGCTCAGCAGGGTGATACCATTTCACCAAAACTCTTCAGCACCACCCTCCGAGAATGTCATGCGACAATTAGAATGGGAAGGAATGGGAGTGAAGATAGACGGTCAGCAACTACACCACCTCTGCTTCGCTGATGACATCGTTCTAATAACACCAAACATTAGCCAAGTGGCACAAATGCTGGCTGACTTCAACTGAGAATGTGGAAAAATAGGTCTACAACTGAATCTCAACAAAACTTATGCTCATGAAAAATGAACTAGTTCCAGAGGCCCCATTCATTCTCAATGGAACAAACATCTCTGAATGCAGCAGTTATGTGTACCTAGGTCTAGACGTCAACATGATAAACGACCTAAAACCTGAGCTGTGCAGGAGGAAGAGAGCGGCATGGAATGCCTTCAAGAGCATCGAAGAAATAGCTAAAAGGACAAAGAACCTCTGGCTCTGGGCACATGTCTTCGACTCCACTGTTCTCCCTGCATTAACATATGCCTCAGAGACTTGGGCCCTATGAAAGCAGGATGAGAACTCTATTTTGCAAAGAGGAATTGAAAGAGCTATGCTTGGAATAACACACCTCACTCAAATGAGAGAAGGCATCTGAAGTTCCCACCTCTATCGCTGTTCCAGAATTAGGGACGCTGTCTTGTTTGCCAAGGCATCGAAAATCAGATGGGCTGGACATGTAATGCGATTTGGAGATGACTGCTGGACTAGAGCCATTACCGACTGGATAACACGGGATGTCAAAAGATCACGTGGCAGCCCACCTACAAGATGGTCAGACTTCTTCGTCAAGACCCTGAACGAACAGTTTGAAGCTCTTCATATTCCTGAAGCAAGAAGATGCCATTGGGCTACACTGGCACGTGATAGGGTCAAATGGAAATGTTATACTGGCACCCGCTCAAGCAAATCAAAGAATAACAGGATGTCAAGTGATCAAGTGATCAAGTGATTTGTCACACCTGGCAATGCTCAGGGCTTACTTCTGGCTCTTTGCTCATGAATTACTCCTGGCAGTGCTTGGGGACCATATGGGATGCTGGGGGAACGAACCCAGGTCAGCCGCATGTAAGGCAAAATGCCCTACCGGGCTGTGCTATCGCTCTGGACCTATAGTTACAGTTCTGCAACTTTATAGTTAACTTACAATTAGTTACAGTTCTTTGAGGTCTGTGGAGAAACTGAAAGAAAAGAGATCTGTTCCCAAGATTTTTTTTTCTTTTTGGGTCACACCAGTGATGCTCAGGAGTTATTCCTGGCTCTTCATTCAGGAATTACTCCTGGCTGTGCTTGGGGACCACATGGGATGCAGGAGATCAAACCAGGGTCGGCCACGTGCCAGGTAAACACCTCGCACGTGGCTCCAGGTGTGGCATCAGAAGAGGAGTGTCGAGTTATTTCCCTTCACATTTCAGCAGCATCAGTACATGCAGAGTGTTAGCCCCAGCCAGATAGGGAAACCCTGCTGGTCAACGGTGTTCACCAGCACTGACCATTGGCTCTTTTGGAACTGGCCATCTAGAAGAAACAAGAATGCAGAGCATTATTTCTAATTGTGATTTATTTATTCTGTGAAGAAAACTACCTGGGAAAGGGAATGGAGAATAGTTGAGATGATCAGGGAGGGCTTCTCTGAGGAGGTGACGTGAAGGCTGCAACTTGGAGGGCAAGATAAACTAGTTTAGTAGCAAAGGAAGGCTGTGAGGGAAGGGTCAGCATTCCAGACAGAGGGAGGGCTGCCCTGCCTATTTCCTTCCCCACCCAGAGCCAACATTGGTGTAAAAATGCAGGTCCTCTATACCAGCTCTATCTCAGCCTCCAGCGGAGGGAGGTTTTGGACTGGAAAGAGAAAAGCTGCCTTTGTCTTGTTTGGAGGTGAGTTAATGTCCCCTGAGCTGAGCAGCTGTGGGAGGTGACAGCTCCCTGATTTATCTCTCGCTAACACTCCTTCCAGCTGGTGATTAGGCAGCGGCACTGAAGTGGGCCTGAGGTGCTTTGAGATGGGCCCATCCACACATGCATTTGCTCAGTAAGCAAAAACTGTGCCAGACAAAGAGGAAACTATTGGAGGGCAAATAGTTATTAAGAAAGAAGCGTTTGGTCAAATCTATGAGCAGAGGGGCTTGGGGAGGGGGGCATAGGCTTAAATAATTTCTTTATCACACTGACCATACTTCTTTCAGGACGGCCTCAGTGTATGGCATCATTATTTGGTGTTAATTGGTGGAAAATCAATTTTGAGCTTCTCTGCAGCAAACACCCACCACTGTTAGGTTAGTCAGTCTCTTACTATGTTCCTTGTTTATGCCAGAATATGAATTGAACCTCTACTGGGATCCAAATTAGAAAAAGGAAGGTTTTGTATGTGTGTGTTTTATTTTGTGTGTGTATATTTCTATTAAGACCACTAGACTGAAACACTACCACGTTGTTTTTTCTCTCTGACCTTTGAATGACATTTGCTTACTCACTGCTAACTTTTTCCCTGCCACTTTGCTGCAAATGAAAAAACTCCTTTTACACCTTCCTTCCTTCCTTCCTTCCTTCCTTCCTTCCTTCCTTCCTCCCCTCCTCCCTCCCTCCCTTCCTTCCTTCTTCCTTCTTTCCTTCCTTCCTTCCTTCCTTCCTTCCTTCCTTCCTTCCTTCCTTCCTTCCTTTTCTCTGTATCTCGCTTTGCCTCCATCTACTCACACATCATCCAATCAGACCAGGTGCCTATGTAGGTTATACTCCTAACCAGAGATAGAAACATGCATTTTTCTTGCTTGTGAAAAAAGATCAAAGTGCATCTTTGTTGCAGGACTCCTCTAAGAGCCTCTGCATCTGCTCTGAATTGCCTCCTGCAAATCACTTCATAGATAAGGGGGTAGTCTAAATGTGGCAGTTTATCTGACCATGTATTCTGTACTAGCTGGTATAAATATTCTCTCATGCTAAAACAATCATCGTGGGACTAGCTAGATCTTACCAGCATATTTGCCTGGCCACATTGGATCCCTAAGTAATTAGACCAGAGAGAAATGCTGTTTGCCTCCAAGCAAGCAAGCATGGCTCCGATAACTCAAAGGCAACTAAAATACAAAACTACCATGAAGTAGACGAGACTTGTGAAGGCTTGGAGAAATATTTAACTGGCATTAGCATTAGTCTTTGGTACAGAGACATGCCATCTCAGAAACCCCCTTCTCTACCCTATAAAGGCTTTTTCAGGCAGATCTTGGCTCAATATATTAGCATATAAAAAGACATTAGGTGAGGTGCTGGGAGAAATTACCAGAGGGCATTTGACCCTCCCCTGCCAGGAGAAGTTACATTTAGCTTACAGCTCCTCCCAGCTCTGCTAGGAGGCTTTGAATTAACTCCTGGGTCCTTGTAAACAGCCAGAAGGCCTCCTGAAGTTGCTAGCATTTCTATAGAGCTATTTTCCTGTTTTCATCTCTATATAGCCCAGCCCAGAATGGGCTGGGCTGGGGAGTTTGGGTGGGTTTCTAGCTATAAAATAAGCTGCAAGAAGAAGGAAGCTCTCTTTTTTTCCCCCTTTTGCCATTTCAGCTTCTCTTGGTGTTTTGCTTCTCCTGTCCTCTCCATTCTCTGTTGGGCCTCAACACGTGGTGGCAGCTATCTTGGCCTACACCTGGCTGGGGCCTAGCTGGGAAGCCAGAGTCCGGAGGTTTTCCCTGCTCTTGCATTGTATATTGGAACCTGTGATAGTAAAGTCCTCTTAAAACTGCATCGGATTCCTGAGTCTTCATCCATTCCCCGCTGGCTTCAAGGTAGAAGGGAACTCGCTTCCTGGCACTGTCGGGGACCCCGGCAGTGTCCCCGACACATCTTGATAATATGGCATCCAAGTGGGTTTTTGTCATTTCTTTTCCATGAAGAATAAGGGGCCTTAAGTTCATAAAGAAATATAGAACTTAAGGGGGGGCGCTGGAGAGATAGTATGGTAGGGAGGGCATTTGCCTTATATGTGCTGACCTGGGTTTCATCCATGGCATGCCATAGGGTCCCCCAAACACCATCAGGAGTAATTCCTAAATATAGAGCCAGAAGTAACCCCTCAGCATTGTTGGGTGTGGCCCCAGAACATATAAACACACACAAACATATCTGGAGAGATGTACAGCAGGCAGGGTGCTTGCCTTGCACACAAATCACCGGTTCAATCCTTGGCACTCATATAGATGCTCTTTCAAGCCCCAGCAGGAGTGATTCATGAGTTCAGAAGTGTTGGATGACAGACCTAGCTAGCTTGGGAGCTTTGCTGTTTTATTCACTCACAGCTTAATCTATTCACATGTTCTTTTTTTTCTTTTTTTGGGTCACACCTGGCAATGCTCAGGGGTTAATCCTGGCTCTTCACTCAGAAATCACTCCTGGCAGTGCTCAGGGGACCATATGGGATGCCGGTGATCGAACCCGGGTCAGTTGATTGCAAGGCAAAAGCCCTAGTCACTGTGCTATCACTCCGGCCCCTATTCACATGTTCTTAAGCTAGGGTTCATATTAATGAGATCTCTCTTCTATGTAAATACTGAAGGAGGGTGTGGCAGTTACAGAAGTCAACTTGGACTCTGAATAAGTAACTTCTGACTTATTATTATTATACATCTACTGAGACTTCTATGTTATCTAGATTGGGCACAGCTCCTCTTTCTACCCACTGGACCCAGGGTGGTACAGTTAGAATTCACCAGGAGATTACCACCCTGGATACATTGAGATTAAGATTATAGGAAGGATCATGCTAGTTTGCCCTCAAGCAGTTGAATGTGCCCTTTCAGTATACAGAGAACAAGATACTCAGAATTACCCTGGTGCAGATAATAAATAAGAAGGACCTTGTGGGTACCATCTAGATTACATGAAGCCCATGAAATTAAGATGTATTATTTTATACCAGGCCCCTCTCTCCAGTGTTTTACATAAGAGATAACCTCAGAAGAAGGGATTAATCCTTGGTGTAATCCTTTGTTTATACCTATAATAGGGTGAGGCACCACCCTTCTATACTCTCACTATCTAGAAGCTGTTTAGGGTTCCTTGTTGACAGGACCCTCCCTGAAGTTAGCATTACTTTGGTGTATATAAGGGAAGAGACTTGAGGTACTCTCCCCTTTTTTGGTAGGGCTCTCTCCTCGGTTGAAATCCTCTCTTTGGTGGGATTCCTTTCTGGTAGGACCTTCTTTGGAAGGACTCTCTCTCTGGTGGGATCCTCTTTGATAGGAGACTTCAGTCCTTGTCTATGGTCTAAGTTCTGACCAGAGCTAAGGGTCTTTCATTATATTGGATTGCAGTGGTAGAGTTTTTGTACTATTAAAAGTCTTTTTGGAATTGTGCTGGACTTGTGAGTTTTCATCCATTCCCTGATGGCCTCAGAGGTAGAAAAGAACTTCTGTCCTGATACTGTTGGGGTCCTCAGCGGATCCCCACACAGAGGCAGGAGTAATCCCTGAGTACCTCCAAGTATGACCCTAAAACCAAAGGAGGAAAAAAGATATATGGCAAGTAGGAGCCCTCATCTAAAAGATCTGGAGTCTCTGCATAAATTCATCCTCCAGGGACCAGCCAGGAATTTGAATTTTCATGGAGGTTGAGCCCTTGGTGTGTAACTGCATCAAAGTGGGTCACCGAATGACTCTAACAGCTTTCGATGTTAAAGAGAAAGCTGGCACCAGGCCCAGCCCATGATGGGAAGTTAATAGAATATTTCTCAACCAGAAGCCTCTGGATTGCAATGGAGATGTTGCATGTGAAGGCAGGCCATAGGCCACTATGTGAGGGAAGGAAAAAAAATGCCACATCTTGACAGTGAATTAACTTTCATTCTACCTCTCCCAGTGGTCGCTCATGAATATGGATGTGTTTAAAGAGCAATCGAGTGAGAAACCGTTATCTCTCATCACTCAAATTCCTAGGAAAACCTTTTCTCCCGCTTTTGCATTTTGCAGTTTTCTCCAGTGGGCAGAGGGCTCAGATCTTAAATCATGCTGCATTGCTAACTGTTGGCATCAACGTCCTAGTCTCTTATCTTGCAAATATAATGCCCACCTCTGAAGTGCCCAGAGAACCATCCTGACTAGAAAAAGCTCAGCTGACTGTGCTGATGATTAAACTCTTGTCAAGGTCCCTGCACAGGGCACAGCTGTTTCCAGCTGTTGTGTTCATGGCTGCTCACTCCCAGTCCCCTGCTGTTTCCAGAAACATAGCCCTGGCAGCTGTGCAGCCCCTTTGCAACCCCTCCACATGCCATGCTCAGGTTCTTGTCTTCAGGCAGCGAAGCTTGAAAGAAGAGGACTGGAAACTAAAACCGAACTCAAGGGAAGGCAAAAGAAGGGAAGGGTGGGGAGCTGGGGAATAGGGTATCCTTAAGAAGGAAGTTCTGGAAATGTGGGAGATCTTCACTTGTTATATTCTCTTAGCTAGTAAAATGGGTGAGTCCTTTGCATTGAGTTTAAGACAAATATACTTGGGGGGAAGCAGTATTTCAGAAGGCTTATCTCTTGTATTATCTTGGATGCATATTCTAGACCTTTCTTGGGTCACTCTCAGGAATTTTATCACTCAACATTGCAGAACATAACTCACTGACAAGGGATATTAGAAGACAGCCCCAAGCCTCCAGGTGGGATCAATGCTGCCTTTATTCCACCCCCAGACTCCCCCAAGGGCTCAGGCTGAAGCTAATTCCAGTTGGAATGGAGGCCTTGCTTGGCTTCTCGCACCCCATTCCACTCAGGTCCCTTCAAACGTCTCTCTAAGGGCCCTTATCCTTATCCCTGGATCAAGTTCCACTCTTAAGGCATGGGATCTAAGACACATGGAGATGCAGTGACTCAAGAGAGATAGGGATTATGGACAGAGCAAACAAAACCAGCCTCTGGATCTTTGCAGAAAGGATCTGGCATTTGAGACTTGACACCAATAATGGACACAAAAAGGGCATTTCCTCCTCATTCAGGGAAATGGCAAGAGATCCACATGGAGTGCTATTCGCATGGGGTTCACTTAGGTGCACTTTCTCCTAAGTCTGCCTTTCTGCCCTGCACTGTAATAGGAAACTGTGTCAGGATTGGACATATTGGAGCACCGTGGAAAGGGTAACCATCAGTCAACTCAGGGAGGTGAAAGCGAGGCTGGAGAAATAATATACATTATATTATACATTATACTATACACTATACAATATATTGATATGCTAATATACATTAGTATAGGGCCAATAAGGTACATGCTTTGCTTGCAGCCAACTCTTGTTCAATTCCCAGCACCACATGTTCCCCAAACATTCCCAGGTATAGGCTGAACGCTCCCGTGAACTATCAGTTTACCTGGGTAATCTCCAGTACCTCAGGAGCCAAGCAGAAGGCTCTCAAATGGAATCCCTGGTTGGCTGGCTAAGAGCTACTAGGAGGGGCCCTGGGTTGTCCTGAGCACTGCTTGGGGTGAGGGTGGGTCTGAACACAAAAAGGAAGGCCAAGGGGTGCTGATACTATATTGTGGAGTAGATTCAGCTGTGTTTTGAGACCCTCGATAGATCCCTGATTACTCTGGAAATTTCCAGTATCTCTGCATATATTTGTGTGTTACCTTTGTTAAACCTAGAGTCAAAATTCTGGGTTATACTCTAAAATGTTCTAGAAAAATTCATTCGAAATCAGGCTGGGGAACCTGAGATGGAAAAATTATTAGTATAATTTGGTTTAATAGGAATTGCTAATTAGTTCACTTGATCACTTGACATCCTGTTATTCGTCGATTTGTTCAAGCAGGCACCAGTAACATTTCCATTTGACCCTATCACGTTCTAGTGTAGCCCAATGGCATCTGCTTGCTCCAGGAATACGAAGAGCCTCAAACCGTTTGTTCAGGGTCTTGACGAAGAACTCTGACCATCTTATAGGTAGGCAGCCACGTGATCTTTTGACATCCTGTCGGATCCAGTCTGTAACAGCTCTAGTCCAGCGGTCATCTCCAAGTTGCATTACATGTCCAGCCCATCTGAATTTTGATGCCTTGGCAAATGAGACAGGGTCCCTGAGTTTCAATAGTCAACGGAGGTTGGAAGCCCAGATTCCTTCTCTCACTTGAGTGAGGCGTGATATTCCAAGCATAGCTCTTTCGATTCTTCTTTGAGAGACCCAAATAGCGTTCTCGCCATGCTTTCGTAGGGCCCAGGTCTCTGAGACATATATTAATGCAGGGAGAATGGTGGAGTCCAAGAGATGTGCCTGGAGGAGGAGGTTCTTTGTCCTTTTTAGCTATTTCTTCAATGCTCTTGAAAGCATCGAAATTCATGCTTGTGTTAATTACCACTCTTTGTCTCCCTGCAAACAGGGAGAGCTACTACTGACTCCCTGTGTCCAACTGATCACGAGGTGCCTGGGAGGGAAGGCGGGTTCTAGCCCTGGCCCACCAGGACTAGAACACCAGCAGAGCTTCACAAGAAGCCAGAGGAACCCCCATACCATGAGGGCCGCCATTTTATACATCCAGACTTCCCAGCTGGTCAGCTCCATCCAGCAGAAGAGCTGATAACAAGCCCAGCTCATCAAAGTCCCACCTTACTGCAGTCTTTTTCAAGCCCAGCCCAGGTATGCCTGATCCAGAGACTCACATACATGGGGCAGAGCTGCTACCGGCTCTCCCTGTGCCCAGCTGATCACGAGGCGCCTGGGAGGGAAGGCGGGTTCTAGCCCTGGCCCGCCACCCTAGAAGAGCCTCACAAGAAGCCAGAGGAACCTCCACACCATGAGGGCCGCCGTTTTCATCATCCAGACTCCCCAGTTCATCAGAGCTCCACCCATCAGAAGAGCTGGTCACAAGCCTGGCACACATGACCACGCAGCTCATCAATAAATGCACAAAATATGAGGCGACTACAAGAATATCCCACCAGCAGAGCCCGGCAAGCTACCCGTGTCGTATTATAGACCTCATTCCCATGACCTTATGGAATGGTTTGAAGTTCTTTATGTTCCTGGAGTGAGCAGATGCCCTTGGGCTACACTTGCATATGACAGGACTTACGGAGATGTTATTGGTGCCCGTTGAGAAAATTGATGAACAATGGGAAGACAAGTGATATAAGTGTCTGGAAATAAAACATTCAATAAAAACATTGAAATTCCAAAAATTTTTATTCCCATTTTGCTTTTAAAACATATAGCCCTTGGAAAGAAAGGTAGTAATAATTTCTAATTTTTTCCTTTGAGGTTTTAATACAAGAAATATTTGGTAACTGTCAAATCTTGTGTTCACAAAAAGTTGTGTTAATAAAGAGCACCTGCTAGGGTACCCTACAATATCAGGAAACGAGTTCCATTCTACCTTTGAAGCTGGTGGGGGAATGGAAGAAAACTCAGTCTAAAAGGCTTTTTACTAAAACAAGCTTCGCAGCTACAATTCAAATAATGGGATTCTCCCAGACCTCTAGCTCTTGGTCAGAACTTAGACCATACACGAGGGCCCAAGTCTCCCACCAAAGTGGATCTTTGTACCACAAGTCAGTCCCCCTAATATGTCCAAAAGTAATCCTCTCTTCAGGGAATGTCATGTCAACAAAGATCAACAAATCCACTTCTAGGTGTAGACCTTGTATCAGGTCTAAATAAATGGTTATACCAGGGACAAATCCCTTTCTCTGATATTATCTCTTATCTCAAAACACTGGAGAAGTTGAGAGAGAAAATATAGAGAAATACATCTAATGGATGTATATTCATGGGAAGAAACACACCATAATTTCATGAGTTTCATGTAACCTAGATGGTACCCACAAGGTTCAGCTTTTTCCTGTTCTGTACCAAGGTGATTCTGAGTGTCTTGTCCTCTGTTTACTGAAAGGGTCATGCTTCCTATGGACCTATGGAATAAAGTTGAGTATCCTGACACCCAGGCCCAAATACATGATCATTAAATCTTTGATAAAGGAGCAAAAAGTACAAAATGGAGCAAGGAAAGCCTCTTCAAAAATGGTGCTGGGAAAACTGGGCAGCTACATGTAAAAAATGAATTTGGACTTCTGTCTAACACCATGCACAAAAGTCAGATCAAAATGGTTTAAAGATCTCAATATCAGACCTAAATTCTTAAAGTACATAAAGAAAATATAGGAAAAACCATCCACGACTTTGAAGCTAAAGGCATCTTCAAAGATGAAACACCACTAACAAAGCAACTAGAAGCAAAGATAAACATATGGGACTGTCAGGGAGCTGCTCGAGTCCCCAACAGCACCAGGAAAGAAGTTCTCTTCTACCTCCAAGGCCACCAGGAAACGGATGAAAACTCACAAGTCCAGCGCAATTCCAAAAAAGGCTTTTAATAGTGCTAAAGCTTTACCACCGCAATCCAATATAATGAAAGACCTTAGCTCTGGTCAGAACTTAGACCATAGACAAGGACCCAAGTCTCCCACCAAAGAGGATCCCACCAGAGAGAGAGACCTACCAAAGAAGGTCCTACCAGAAAGGAACCCCACCAAAGAGAGGATCTCAACTGAGAGAGAGCCCTACCAAAAAGGGAAGAGTACCTCAAGTCAGTTCCCTTATATACACCAAAGTAATGCTAACTTCAGGGAGGGTCTTGTCAACAAGGAACCCTAAACAGTTTCTAGATAGTAGAAGAGTGTAGAAGGGTGGTGCCTCACCCTATTATAGGTATAAACAAAGGATTACACCAAGGACTAATCCCTTCTTCTGAGATTATCTCTTATGTAAAACACTGGAGAGAGAGGGGTGGCTGGTATAAAATAATACATCTTAATTTCATGGGCTTCATGTAATCTCGATGGTGCATCCTCCATCAGTGTTTATGTAGAAGAGAGATCTCATTAGTATGAACCCTGGCTTAATAACATGTAAATAGATTAAGCTGTGAGTGGATAAAACAGCAAAGCTCCCAAGCTAGCTAGGCCTGTCATCCAACATGGGACTACAAGAAACTAAAAAAGCTTCCCTCACCTGAAAAGAAACAGTGACCAACATACAAAGACAGTCCAAGAATGGGAAAGAATATTCACCCAATACCCATCTGATAAGGGGTAAATATCCAGGATATATCAGGCACTGATAGACCTTTACAAGAAGAAAACAGCCAACCACATCAAAAAATGGGGAGAAGAAATGAACAGATACATCGACAAAGAAGAAATTCGAATGGCCAAAAGATATATGAAAAAATTCTCATCATCACTAATCATCAGAGAGATGCAAATCAAAACAACAGTGAGATATCGTCTCACACCACAGAGACTGTCACATATCCCAAAGAGCAAGAACAACAAGTGCTGGCGTGGATGCAGGGGAAAGGGGATTCTCATTCATTGTTGGTGGGAATGTTTACTGATGCAGCCTTTTTGGAAAATAATATGGACCATTTCTCCAAAGACTAGACATTGAGCTCCCATTTGACCCAACCATACCACTCCAGGAAATATACCCTGGGAGGCAAAAAACACACAGCAGAAACATCATCTGCACTTTTATTTTCATAGCAGCACTATTCACAATAACCAAAATCTGGAAACAACCTGAGTGAGAACAGACGACTGGATAAAGAAACTGTGGTACATCTACACAGTGGAATACGAAGCAGCTACTAGGAAAAACAAAGTTATGAAATTTGCCTATAAATGAATGGACATGGAGAGGATCATGCTGGGTGAAATTAGCCAGAGGGAAAAGAACAGTTATAGAATGACTGCATTTATTTGTGGGATATAAAAAGAAATAGTATGACACCAATTTCAAAGACCAAGCTAAATATGGATCAGGAGGTCTTGTCAGTGGATGGAATCTACTGTAAGTGTGTGGAAGTCAGAGATTAGGTAAGACAGAGTAGGGAACAGTGTGCTCATAATCATTGGAATGATAAAACCAGCCCAGAACTGAGTATTAAATGTAGGCAAAGGGATATACATGATAACCTCTAATTGTATATATTGCAAGCCACAATGTGAAAAAGGAGAGGGAGAGAGAGAGGGAGAGAGAGAGGGAGAGAGAGAAGGAGAGAGAGGGAGAGAGAGAGAGAGAGGAGAGAGAGAGGGAGAGAGGGAGAGAGAGGGAGAGAAAGGGAGAGAGAGAGGGAGAGAGAGAGGGAGAGAGAGAGGGAAAAAGGTAAAGAGTCTGCCATAGAGGCATGCTGGAGAAAGGGGGGAGGGAGTTGGGGACATTGACGATGGGAAATGGGCACTGGTGGAGGGATGGGTGCTGGAACAGTGTATGATGAAATCCAAACATGGACATATTTGTAATTGTATATCTCATGGTGATATAATTTAAAAAATTAACTTTAAAAATAAGAATATTTTGACCCTAATGTCTCCTAGAGAAATTATCCTGCATCTATCTTTAATGAAGCCCCTTGAAACATATTTCTGACTTCAGATCTGCAAAAATTTAAAATAATGAATGTCAATAGATTTTTTAAAAAAGTCATCTTGGACCATGGAGTATAAATCATGTGCTACAGATGGTGGTAAAGCCACTATATTGTATGGCAAGAAATCTGGCTTTCTGGAAATCTGGAGCAGCCATAAAGTCCTCAACGGGAACCTGATCTCAGAAAGGAAGGAGTGATCTCTTGCTCGAGTCTGGTTGAACAAGGTTGCTCGGGTTTAGTCATTGCTGCTGACTTTTGTGCTGTTAGATACACCCACACCCAATCCTAAGACATACATGAGCGTTCAGGCCTAGTTATTTACCTTTGTCGTTATGAATTATATTTATAGCTATACTATATCTTTATTGCAAGTCACTTTCCCCTCCTTATGCCTCAATATTCACATCAGAAAAATCACTATCACTATCACTATCTTCCCGTTCATCATCTATTTGCTAGAGCGGGCCCCAGTAATATCTCCATATGTTCTGTCTCAAGCTAGTAGAACCCAAAGGCATCTGCTTGCTCCAGGAACATAAAGAACCTCAAACCGTTATATTAGGTCATGGGAATGACCTAATATAAATGTTACTGGTATTTGGCATATCAAATACAACACGAGCAGCTTGCCAGACTTGCCGTGCGGGTGGCATACTCTTGTAGTCACCTCTAAATAAAGTATTTATTTATGAACCACGCGGCCGCTAGCAGCCATACAAGCCAGGCTGTGATAATCTGGTCTGCTGGGTGGAGTTGTGATGAGAGGGAAGTCCGGACGTGGAAAATGGCGGTCCCCATGGAGTAGGGGGGTTGTCTGTCTTGTTGTGAGGCTCTGCTGGGTTGGCAGGCCAGGGCTAGAACCCGCCATGCCTCCCGGGCATCTCATGAGCAGCTGGGCACAGGGAGAGCAAGTAGCAGCTCTGCCCCATGTCTGAGAGTCTCTGGTTCAGCATACCTGGGCCAGATTGAAAAAGAAAACTGCTGTAGGGTGGGTGTCGATGATCTGGGCTGTGATAGACTGGTCTGCTGGGTGGAGGTGTGAAGAGAAAGAAGTCCGGATGTGGAAAACGGCGGCCCCCATGGAGTCCTGGGGGTCGTCTGGCTTGTTGTGAGGCTCTGCTGGGGTGGCAGGCCAGGGCTAGAACCTGCCATGCCTCCCAGGTGCCTCATGAGCAGCTGGGCACAGGGAGAACAAGTAGCAGCTCTGCCCCATGTCTGAGAGTCTCTGGTTCAGCATACCTAGACAAGGCACCTCAGCTTCAGGCAGTCTAGCAGCTCACTGATCAGTTTTGTGGCACGAATGGGAAGTAGATGGTCAGTGACATTATGAAATAAGCAGCAAGCTGAAGCTCCATGTAGCTCAGAGACCTGAAAAAGCATCAGCAAAATAGCAGCCAAAAAATTTAGTGGAAATCAAGAGCTTTCTTGATTTCTCAAGAAAAAATTGTTCTCATTATAGCCAGTTAAAAGAGGCTCAAACCATTCCAACAGGTCATGGGAATGAGGTCTATAATTGTTACTGGTATCTTGCATATCAAATACGATAAGGGTAGCTTGCCAGGCTCTGCTGTGTGGGTAGCATACTCTTGTAGTCATCTCAAAATCCAGCATTTATTGATGAACTGGCGCAGCCACTTGCGGCCGTGCTAGCTGGGCTGTGATAGGCTGGTCTGCTGGGTGGAGTTCTGACGCAGGGGGAAGTCCGGATGTGGAAAATGGAGGTCCTCACAGAGTGGGTGGTCATCTGGCTTGTTGTGAGGCTCTGCTGGGGTGGCGGGCCAGGGCTAGATCCTGCCATCCCTCCCGGCCTCCTCATGAGCAGCTGGGCACAGTGAGAGCCAGTAGCAGCTCTGCCCCATGTTTGTCACCTGGAGCAAGCAGGTGCCCTTGGGCTCTACTTGCATGAGACAGGTCATATGGAGATGTTACTGGTGCCCGCTCGAGCAAATCGATGATGAACGGGAAGACAGTGATACAGTGATACAGTGATAGCCAGTTAACGTAGACTACATTCACAGGGTCACTTTCCTACAGCAGTAGGAAGTTATGGTGTGGTTGTATCATGGAGATGTCCCCAAGAGGGTGCCTAGTTCAAATGCTCAAAGCAGAGGCACTGGAAAAAATGGTCAAGGAATCGGGAATAATTCCTGAATGCAGAGCCAGCAGGAGGAGCAGCCGCAGCCTCTCATCAGAAAATGTAGGCTTGAGGCTGGAGTGATAATACAATGAGTAAAGTGTTTGCCTTGCATTTGGCTGAACCCAGAGATCAGGTTTGATCCCTGGCTCTGCGCTTGGTCACCTGAGCTCCACCAGGAGTCATCCCTGAACACAGAGCTAGGAATAAGCACTGAACACTGCCAGGTATGGACGAAAAACCAAGAAAGAAAACCCTGTCCTGGGCAAAGGAAGCCATTCTCTTTGCTCAGCCTAGCGTTGGACAGTCAGTAAGGGAAAGGCTTGGTTTGTTACGTAAGAAAATCAGACTGTACCAGCTAGATCTCAGAGATGTCCAGAAGAGGGCGGTCAGTAGCTCCTGAAAAAAAATGAACCGTAAAAATCCAATGCCACTTCTCCTGCAACAGGAAAGGTTTGTCCTGCAGGGGGAGCCCTGTTTCCTCCAAAAGATGCCACTTTCCATCAGGTAAGGGGCTGTCCTGAAAGGAGCCGGGACCCAGGAGCTGACCTTAAGATGATATATCTTGGTCCTCTCTGATTAGGCATCTCCAATCATGTTTCTTTCAATTCTATTTTTTTTTTTTTTTTTTGCTTTTTTGGGTCATGCCCGGCCATGCTCAGGGGTTACTCCTGGCTCTTTGCTCAGGAATTACTCCTGGCGGGTGCTCGGGGACCATATGGGATGCCTGGGATCGAACCCGGCCAGCACAGGCCGGCCCGTGCAAAGGCAAACGCCCTACCCGCTGGGCTATCGCTCTGGCCCCTCTTATCTATTTTTAAAACCAATCATATCTTTTTAAGACCATGTTTATCCAAGAAACAGAAAGCACTTTTCAGAGAGGTATGCAGTCTGTCTTTTATTTCCATATAGGACTACAGAGCCATCAAAAACAGGATTAAACCTGCCAAAGAGATATAACAGTGAAAAATTACTGTGATTTTTTTTCCCACAACAAATTTCTCTTCTTTTCTAGGACAGGGGCTATACTTTTCTGCCTCCCTGCCCCCAGCCCCAATCACCCACTGCGCTATTTATATTCCTCATTCAGGATCCTAGCAAAGGAGGCCAGGGCAGGCAGCAAATCAATTTACTCTGGGATTTGATTGATTCTCTCTTTCACGACTCTGAAGCAGAATCTTCTTTTTCAGAGACCACGGACGCTTGGGATAAAGGGCAAAAAAGTAGACTGTCCATGAGGTCCCTCAGCACCTAAGAGGGTTCCTAGAATCTAGGGTCACAAATTTTCTTTTTGTTTGTTTATTTGGGGACACACCCAGAAGTGCTCTGTGCTTACTCCAGGGTCTGCACTCAGGGATCATTCCTGGGGTACTCAGAGAAGCATAGGTGATACCTGGGATCAATCCGTGGTCAGCTGCTTGCAAGGCACTAAAACCCCATCCCAGCTCAGTTCAGCCCTTCAAGGCCCCTTTATATTCCCAACTTATAGATTCTCTCCAGCCTCCTCATCCCTGCTCACCCCACTTAGCCTGATGAACAAGGGCTCAACTTTGCAGCAGCAGATAAATAGACCCTCCCAGAGCATACATGAAAAGCACAGCAGGGCATTCATGAAAGCAGTAGAAATGAGCTGTATTCAGTAACAAGCAGGACAGAGGGGAGCTACATCCATACCTGCGCAGGGGCGCAGCTTGTATTTTTCATTTATTTTATTAAATCCCCCTGCCTTGCTCCCTTTCACTGTCCTGACTCCTTCTCCCCTGCCCCTGGCTCCCCAGGTCCTAGGGAACTCCCCAGGATCTCTGTTGTGAACCCTGTTTTCTCTGATGGAAAGTGCCTGTGGTGATGAACAGGACGGGATTTGTTCTGTTTACCGCTAGGTGACCAGTGCCTGCTAGAGAAATGCAGCAGCTCTACTGAGTGAGAGGTGACCCTGGGTAACCAGCTTCCAGTCCCAGGACATTCTGCAGGACAAAGCAGGGAGGGAGCAAAAGAGGGAAATGCCCAAAACCAGATAACCTAGAGGCCTGTTCCATCAGCGTAGCACCAGGGGAGGGAGGGTACATGTCCCGGGTGATGGGTTGGGAGCGAGGAGGTTGCAGGTATGGACTTCTACACCCTGCCCTAGTGGCTCCACATTGGCCTTTCCTTAGGCACAGGGATCAGAACAGGAGACCAGAAACCACTACAGTAGTCCCGGCATGTGGAACCAGTGAGGATATATCTCCCGTCACAGCCTACACCCCTACCTTCTGACAAGCTTCCAGGCTTCTGAGGAGAGTTAGGATTAGCCTGAGAATAAGCTCTTGAGGGAACTCATCAAAGTGACAACTGACCTCTGTGTAGAGAAAATCTTTGGGAAATCAAATAACCTGACCCAGATGCCGAATTCTTCCTCCAAAGACAGGTGGTGACAAAGGCAGGTGAAGAGCATCGCCTTCACGCAGTCCTGGGCTCTAAGTCTTTTATGCAGGGAAAACCTGTCCAAGTAATTAATGAAGCAATTAGGGGTCAGATGGCCACAAATGGAAACCACTAATGCCGAGACTGACAGTGGCCAGCAAACACAAGAGTGACAGGAGCTAGATTCAGAAGAGGAGGTGACCGAGACTGCTGAACAAGATGTGGAGTCTATGAAGCTTATTCCCGGACAACAAGGAGAGAGTTCTTAGATCTAAGACATAAGACAGGCACCAAGGGGCCAGAGCGATAGATATTCAAGCAGGTAGGGTGTTTGCCTTGCATGCGGCGATCCAGGTTCGATCCCCAACATCTCATATGGTCTCCCACACAGTGCCAGGAGTAATTCCTGAGTGCAGAACCAGGAGTAATTCCTGAGTGCAAAGCCAGGAGTAACACCTGAACATCGCTGGGTGTGACCCAAAAAGAAAAAGAAAAGAAAAGAAAAGAAAGAGAGAGAGAGAAAGAAAGAAAGAAAGAAAGAAAGAAAGAAAGAAAGAGAAAGAAAGAAAGAAAGAAAGAAAGAAAGAAAGAGAGAGAGAGAGAGAGAGAGAGAGAGAGAGAGAGAGAGAGAGGAGGAGGAGGGAGGGAGGGAGGGAGGGGAGGGAGGGAGGAGGGAGGGAGGGAGGAAGGAAGGAAGGAAGGAAGGAAGGAAGGAAGGAAGGAAGGAAGGAAGGAAGGAAGGAAGGAAGGAAGGAAGGAAAAGGAAGGAAGGAAGGAAGGAAGGAAGGAAGGAAGGAAGGAAGGAAGGAAGGAAGGAAGGAAGGAAGAAAAAGAGAAAGACAGGTACCAAATCTGACTTGCGATGTGGCCACAGTCAAAATTTTCTGAGTAAAGACAAAGATGAGAAGGAACTGCTAAGAAGGAAACACCAGTGGTTGCTGGCACCAAGGCAGTCTTAGGAGTGTTTGCATCTTGCCAAATCCTTCCACAGCTGTATTTATTCTTAACATGTTATGTGTGACTATGAAGTCCTTGAAAATGGTTGAACATTTCTATCAACTCATCTATCCACCCATCTATCCATCTATGCACTTACCTACTCTACCATCCATGCACCCACCTGCCCATTTACCTGCCCACCCAACCCTCCCTCTGTCTCTCCATTAATTCTTTCATTTATCCATCCACATACCTACCAATCCATCCATCTGTCAATCTACCCACCAATCTATCACCTATATATGCACCCATCCATCATTCAACCATTCATTCCCTTCATCCATCAACCTCACGAAGATTTATCAGGTAAGTCTGACAAGCACCACAGTGTGAGAGATAATTCAGGCAAATATATACCTCACTGACATACTTTTCAATCTAGAGAGAAAGACAAAGTATACAGCAAGCCAATAAGGGCACAAGTCCCACACAGTGACAAGTGTTGTGCAAAGGTGATGATGCACAAAGGCCATCGCCTCTTGCTTGAGTCCAAGCCAAGCTTCTTGGAGAAGGCCAAGAAGGAGTGAAGATCCCTAGGAAGAGCAGCTGAGTAGAGGGACAGCTAATGCAGGGCCATCTTGTGTGGCGACAGAAGTATTGCTGGGGACTCCTGGCTTGAGGCAGGGGTGGAGCAGGATGGCAACAACCAAAGCAGACAGCCCAGTCTACTCTCCCTCCAAATATTCAGGTAGAATATAAATGCTCTGGTATTTTGCTTTAGTATCTCATTGCAATTTTAATACTCTGGCAATACTATGACCAAACAGTGTTTTACAGCCCTTCCCAGCACTGTGAGTCAGCTGTGACAAATGGGCTTGAACTTTTGCCTATTCTGCACCCCCTTGGATTTCCTTCCACAGTAGAGACTACAGACTATGAGCTGTTTCTGATGAGGTCATGTATGTGTCCTTGGTTTGTGTGACACTGAGGAGGTGTGTCTGCCTGCCAGGCTGACCAGGGATCATACCTTCATCATACAATGATGAATGGGCCTGATTTCATGGCGTATATCTGGAGACAGAGGACCCCATTGGAAAAGGGAGCCTTGTGACAGGGATGCATTGGGGACCCTGGGTCCCCATGTCTGCAGAACTCTGTAGTCTTCCTGAGTCCGTCAGGAAGGAAGGAGGTGCTAAATGCTTTCCATCCATATGAGACCATTGCAAGCAGGCAGATGGCCGTGACTAGGGTCTCAGGAAACCCATTTCCTCACATTGATATGACTGAGGTTTGGGACTCAGGAAAGCCAAAGAGCTGGGAAATGGGAGCTATCTCAGGGGCGTGGCACAGAATTCTGACTAAGGAATAAGCTTAGGAACTTCTCTGAGTGGGACTTTGGCTTGGTTCTTGGGAGAAGCACTCTGGCTCTCTGGGCAGGGCCAGTGAGGGGCTAAAATAAGGGCCACTTGGACACAGATCATGCAAGGACTGTGGATTGCATGTGAGGAAGAGGGACCCCAAGGAGCAAGGTATGGTTCACCTTCAACCGTCAAGGTGAGCATTCAACAATACTGAGACATGCTCAGTTAGTACCAGATCAGCAGAGGCTGAGGCCTCAGACTCACCCCTGCCAGGGCTTGGGATACTGGAACTGAAGTTGGCATGTGAATTTCACTGACTAACAGGGTCCATCAGCATGATTAGGCTTCTTGTGTTGTCTGGATTGCACCCTTAGAAGCATGGACCCTGGGGACACCCAGGTTACAAGTGTATAAGTAGCCTCCTGGGCACTGAAATCAACCAGGTCTGGCCACTAGGAGCAACGCAATATGGGCTGATGACATAAACAGCAGAAGCTGATGATACAGCTAGGGCACGATGTGGCAGAGATCTGCAGAGCACAGACTCTAGGCTCCTGTAAGCCGATGCTAGCACTGAGGTTAGATTCTGGGGCGTCTCTGGAGTTCATCCCCCTTTCTGCCTTCCTCGGAATTCTAAGGAAGGAGGGGGGCATCAGAATTTGGGAGGGGGAGAGGACCACATGGAATGCACAGCTGGAACCAGCGTGGAGCAGGAATGTCGGTGTCCTCACAGGTTAGGAACTTTGGAAAGTTCCTATTAACTGTACAGAAGGACTTCCTGCTCCAAGAGGGTCATTGTGAGAGTTGCTGGGCTTGAAGCCAGAGTGGACAGAATGTGGAGCCTTCGCCCGCTGAAAGCTTCCAGACCTGTTGACAAGCAGACACTGTCTTCACATAAGTCATAATCACCAGCTTGGGTGGGGACAAGGAAATGCCTGAATGGCAAAACCCTGGATTACTAGTTTTCATCAAACCAATCAGAGCCTGGTTAGTTACCAGCAGAATTCCAACGAGCAACTAAAAAATTTCATGGCTAAGTGTCCTGGAACATGGTGTGATTTTTTTGAGAAGTGGGGTTGATGCTCACCTAACAATTTTTGAGGACCGGGAAGTGCAGGCAGGGATCAAATGGGTCAACTGCAAGCAAGAAAGTGATTTAACCCGTGTACTGGATCTTCAGCACACGGGTGTGGCTTACCCTCCTGCAGACTAATATCTCATTTACACTCAGGAAAACCATGCTGTTCTTTTAAACGTGTTGCCACATTTGCAAAAACACAGAGTAATGTTCTTTTAACTTTCTTGAATACAAAATTTGACTGAAACCTACTCATGAACAGCTCTGTAATGGTTTAGCTCATGGTGATTCAATATAAAATAAAAGCAAAGTTTGGCACTTTGCTGGTGAGAGGGGAGGTGCAGTGAGTTTGTATATCAATACTATAAATGTTAACATTATTGCAACCATGTTACCTAAACTATAAAAAAAACAAATTTTTAAACTATATTTAGGGAGCTAGAGTGAAGGTAGGGCAGACAGAGCACTTGCCTTGCACCCAGCTAACTGGGGCTCAATCTTCATGGTCCCCTGGGCCCGGCCCAGAGTGATCTCTGAGTGCAGAGCCAGGAGTAACCCCTGAGAATAACTGAGAATGGCCCCCAAACCAAAAAAGAAATAGATTAAAAAAACATAATAGTAAACAAAACGCTAGAAAAATCTAAAACATATGAAAGTCATAATAGTCATGGAAAATTTTTTTTTTACCTGGAAAAAAAAGCCATTTTGGAGTGCAAATGTGTGTCCAGCGACCTGAGTCTTGAATCACAGAACTATCTTGTTGGTTACCGCAAATTAAAGAGGACTTTAGGGAGGTTTCTCCTCACTTCTTGTAACGAGCTCACTTAGAAAATAATGTATTACTTTAACTTCAAGGCCACTAATGGCAGCTCAGAGGCGATTATAGCCCAGGCCCAGGGCAGGCAGCTATCTCAGCTGGTGATGATGAGATGAGAAGGAGACTTAGACATTTGGAGTCCAGTAAAATTTAACACGTGTTCATGAACCACTTACCATCAGCCACTGATTGCATGGAGAAATGGTACCACCTGAGCACATAGGAAGGTTGTCGGGAGATGGGGAAGGAGGAAGAGAAGGGGTGGAGGTTGATTATATTTTATCTATGTGATCACTGTGGGTGTGTGTGTGTGTGTGTGTGTGTGTGTGTGTGCATCGTGCATGCAAGCAACTTTCTGGCCTTTCTTCCTGGCTCAAGGCTGGGTGCCCAGCCAGGAGAAATGCACAGACACTTTCCACTTACCCATATCTAAATAATCAGTCTGTCACTGTCTTCCCATTCATCATTGATTTGCTCAAGTGGGCACCAGTAACATCTCCATATGTCCTGTCTCATGCTAGTGTAGCCCAAGGGCACCTGCTTGCTCCAAGAACATAAAGAGCCTCAAACCATTCCATCAGGTCATAGGAATGAGGTCTATAATTATTATTGGTATTTGGCATATCAAATACAACACGGGTAGCTTGTCAGGCTCTGCCATGCGGGTAGCATACTCTTGTAGTCATCTCTATCTAAATAATCACAAGTCATTATTGAAGTCAGTTCATGAGCATGTTCTACCAGGCTACTTGATCAAAATACCTTCTAATGGCTTAGAAGACCTAGTTTAAATGAATTCTTGACATTCTGGAAAGGTAAAAAATGGGGCCATGGGATGAGTTGAGCCACCCCCTCATTCTTCTTAGCCCTGGCTCCATCCTGTGCCCCAAGTGATCATGAGCATCTGAGTGAATAGGCCAGCGCACATCCAAACTCTCTTTTTCACCCCCTGTAGCACCCACCCTGACCTCTCAGGTTGCCCTGGAGGAGAGTGTAGGGAAAGGTCAGCCCCAAAGGCGAATTGGATCATTAGTGCCAGGGTACTTGGGACACTGATTCTGGGCAAGCAGATGTGTACAAATTCTTCACCCCAGAGGAAGTGCACAGCTGGAAGAGGCTGCTATAGGGGCCCATATTGACCAGGTCCAAAGGCTGTCCTGGTGGAACCAGCTATCATCAAAAGAAGAATTCATTTGCAAAGCTCATGGAATCTTCAGGTTATCAGGAAGATCTTCAGCAAAAGTCAGAGAGAACGACAAAACATTTTGTTAGTTTTAAAACTCTCCAGAAAGCATCTGAGCTGTTGGTGTTAAAGTTCAAAATAAAACCATCCTAGTTGCACGGATAAGAATATGCTACTCTCCTGGAATCAAGGAAATGTGTGTTATGGCCGTATCCCCTCCAGGCCTGTTCCTAGGCAGGGGTGGGGTATATATGTGGATGAAGAGTGACCTAGCAGTACTCCAGGTACCCAGCTTACCAGCAAGCTACATACCACCAACCCCAAAGCAATTCTTTCCAGTTGTGGGGCTGATAGAACCATAATGGGGGAGTGTGAAGAATACCAATCTGTCATGGCTAATTTTATGTCAACCTGGCAGGACCACAGTGTTCAGAGATGTGCCTAAATGTTATTCTGGATGTTTCTGTGTGGATATATTTTGATGATCTTAATGTTTCACATTAATATCATACTGTGGGTGGGCCACAGTATGATATTCCATTGTTCACTCTCAATGGAACAAACATCTCTGAATGCAGCAGTTATGTGTACCTAGGTCGAGAAGTCAACATGATGAATGACCTAAAACCTGAGCTGCGCAGGAGGAAGAGAGCGGCATGGAATGCCTTCAAAGGCATCGCATCGAAGAAATAGCTAAAAGGACAAAGAACCTCCGGCCGGGCACATCTCTTTGACTCCACCATTCTCCCTGCATTAACATACGCCTCAGAGACCTGGGCCCTATGAAAGCAGGATGAGAATGCTATTCGGGTCTCCCAGAGAGGAAACGAAAGAGCTATGCTTGGAATATCATGCCTCACTCAAGTGAGAGAAGGAATCCGGAGTTCTGACCTCCGTCACTATTCCAGAATCAGGGACGCTGTCTCGCTTTGCCAAGGCATCGAAAATCAGATGGGATGGACATGTAATGCGATTTGGAGACAACCGCTGGACTAGAGCCGTTACCGACTGGATCCCAAGGGATGTCAAAAGTTCACGTGGCCGCCCACCTACAAGATGGTCTGACTTCCTTGTAAAGACACTAAAAGGAACGGTTTGAGGCTCTTCGTATTCCTAAATCAACCAGATGCCATTGGGCTACATTGGCACGTGATAGGGTCCAATGGAAATGTTACTGGCGCCCCGCTCGAGCAAATCGATGAATAACGGGATTCAAGTGATCAAGTGATCAAGTGTGGGTGGGCCTCATCTAATCTGTCAAAAGCATTAATGATACAAAAAGACTGACAGCTCCTGGAGTGAGGAGGGAACTCTCCCTACTGATGGTCTTCAGGTTTGAACAGAAACCTGGGCTCTTCACCGGACCCCCAGTCTGCAGTTCACCCTGAAGAATTTGGACTTGTTCAGCTTTCACAATGACCTGAGCAAATTCCTAGATCTCTCTCTATTTCTCTCTCTTCTCTCTCTTTCTCTCTCTCTCTCTCTCTCTCTCTTCTTCCTTCTGGAGAATTTTGGTTAATGCAAGCCCTTTAAGAGAATTTGGACTTGAGTTCATGTTAGCCACAAAGAGAGCCCTCAATGCACATAGACTATGATCAGAACTGAGCACAGAGATTCTGGGTGCTGCCATGTACTACTGATATTCTACCAAAATTCTCTCAACCTCAATTTCCTCATTTACAAAATTGAGATAAGAGCAACACTTGCAAGATGTTAGGAGGATACTTGAGTAAAGGATTTTTTGCAGACTGGCTAATGTAGCACCTAGAATTTACCCTTTCACGCTTGCAACAAGGCATGTAGTGGCTGCACCATCCCTCTGTGCCAGGCTGAATACTATGGGTAAAAATGGCCAGAGATCTTGCACTAAGGGAGGAAAATGTATAGTCCAGAGAAGTCAACGATAAAATCATGAACAAGCAAATGAGATTATTACACATCCAGGCACATCCTGTATGGGAGAGAACATGGACCATGTGATTAGAATTCATGAGCAGAGCAAGGAGTCAAGTGACACACACATGTATCTAGAAAAGGGTCTTCAGGGGCAGGGGGAAGCCGTCCACTGAGAGATAGCATCAATGTTGGAGATAGTATCTGGGGGCCACATCCAGCAGTGCTCAGAGTGTACTCCTGGAATTGGGCTCAGGGATCACTCCCTGTTGTCTGGGGAACCATATGTGGTGTCGGACATTCAACCAAGCTTTATTCAAGGCAAGTGCCTTATCCACTGTTCCATGTCTTCAGCCCCAGTAACGTGGCTTTTGTTGTTGTTGATCGTAACTTGAAACCCTGCAGGAAGCCAGGGAGCACTAAATCCTCACTTAGTGTTTGTGCAATGCCGCCTCTCCAAAGGCATGTCCCCAGCTGGCTTGTGGTCAGTGCATTTGGTCTGAGTGTGCTTGACCACAGATGTCCTTGATGTCTCTAGTGTTTCATAAAGATTTGATATCTAGCCAGTGACTATTTTAACTGGAAATATTTAAAAAGCTATTTGTGCCCTCAGAAGCGTGCTGATTACAACTTCTGGGATGCAGCCAGCAGTAATGCTGATTGATTGGCACCCCACACGCCTTGGGTTGCCCCTATCCCACTCACCCTTTCAGCAAATGACCACCAGCCCCTGAGATTTGCAGGGCTGATGTCACTAAAGAAACAGCTGAACTCATTGTCTAAAAGAAATAAAACTGATGCATGAAGTTTCACTTCATGCATCAGAACCTCTTAGAACAAGAGTATGATTCTATTCCCCTGATCCTATTCCCTGAGTATCCTGAGGCTTCTGCAGGAATGCTTTGTGACTGGTGGGAGTCTATTTGGCTCCAGGGTCTCTAACTCTGGCCCTGACAGGCGCTCCCCGAGTGGGGAATGGGGACGTGAAGATGGGCAGCAGCTTCTGCCCCTTACACAACTGAGTCCATTCTTAGTGCCTCTCATGCCCTTTTCTGTCTTTCCCTCCATGGCCAACACCAGTGCAGTTCTCACTTTGAGAAAAATCTCCCAGAACCTGCTTTCACACCAGAGGTAGATGACACAGAACATTCAGAGGAATTCAAGCAACATCTAATACTTCCAGGGACTCATCTTTCCTCACAGGTCCTCTCTGCAGTCTTGCTGGCAAGTGGTAGGATCCAAACAGGGGGTTCCCTTGGGTGCTGAGGTGCCTGAAATTGGGACTGAAGCACTTGGCTGCGTGAGAAGGCAGCACCTCTAAGTCTGTGTGGGAGATGGAGGTGGGAAGGTTGTTCCGCTTATACCAATGGAGCAAAGGGCTAGAAGGGATATCCTTATGGTGAAGGGAGGCAAAGACCAGAGAAGGGAGAATCCCTCTCTCTGACTGCTGGAGCTAGGTCCTACTTTGCATTTCATGGGAGCTTGACTATTAGTGCTCCTAGTCTTTTTAAACTCTGATTAGATTCATGCCATCAATTTTCCTTGGGTGTCCAACTAGTCACGTACATGCAGTGAGACTTCTACCTTCTATAATCACATGAACACATTCCTAATGACCAAGACAAAAAGACAAATAGGAGAGGGAGGAGAGAGGGAGGGAGGGAGGGAGGGAGGGAGGAGGGAGGAGGGAGGGAGGGAGGGAGGGAGGGAGGGAGGGAGGGAGGGGAGGGAGGAAGGAAGGAAGGAAGGAAGGAAGGAAGGAAGGAAGGAAGGAAGGAAGGAAGGAAGGAAGGAAGGAAGGAAGGAAGGAAGGAAGGAAGGAAGGAAGGAAGGAAGGAAGGAAGGAAGGAAGGAAGGAAGAAGAAAAGGAAGAGAAAAGGAAAGAAGGGAGGGGGAGAAGAGGGCAGGGAACAGATAGGAGGGAAGAGGAAAAAAGAATGATTGACATATATATTTCTTACCTCGGTTGTTTCTCTAGCGTATCCTGGCTAATACAACCAACTCTGCACTATCAAAGGTTTCCTACCACTCACTCTATCACAGAACCTCAATTATTTCCTTCATGGGGTTTACCGCTATCTACGCTTTGTCTGCCTTATATATCTTGTTCATGCTCTACCCCCTAAGAATGCAAGGCCCAGAGAGAGCCAGTACCTGGACTTGAGTCTGATCCTTGTCAAGAGTTAAGGAGCTTCCGTGGAAGTAAACACACACAGAGCAATGGACAAAAGAAACAAAAGGAATATATTTAAGAAACAATGGAGAGGTGATTCACAGACTGTCCCAAATGTTTCTCTTAAGTCTGTCATTCAAGTTTCTGGCCCCAACAAGGCCCACAGCCACTAATACATGTCAGTTTACATTAACCCTCTGGGCCCATGACACTGCTTCAGATTGTCGCTGAAAAATGTAAAAGGGTTGCATTCCACCTCCTGGAAAACACTGCCTGTCGCAGCCCATGCTCCAAAGAAATGTCACACCCACCCTCAGGCTACCAGTGAAGGTCCTTTTTAGAGACCAAGTCCCAGATTGTTTGTTTTTACATTTTGTTGGTCTGATGCAACCTGCCTATTGGAATGCTGGCCGCTGGGAAAGTTCGCCATGGATGCAGATGACAAGGGGAACAGAGGCCAGCACAGGAAGTACGTAAGCAGGAGCTCCTGGGGCAGATGGAGGTCGCAGACACAAAAAGCAAGCCAGTGAATGGCTGCACTTGACAGGGAACAGTGACTCTGAGCAGAGCCTTCCGGGTTGATGGAACAGAACAGATGGCCTCTGAGCTGCTACTTCTTAGGCGATGGGTCAGGCTGGAGTTCTTTTGACAAAAAGTTGCCCCGGCTCACTCACCAAAATCAAACAGCAAGCACCCACCCCTTGGCTAGTTCTTGACTGTTTCTAAGGAACCATTTTATCCCAAAGTGGGTTTGATCTCTGCACAACATCCCAACTTTGCTGAAGCTAGAGGAGCAAAGATCATGTCCCCATGGAGAGGAGGGGGCCTGAACATGCATCTCTGCCTGAGATGCTGCATGTACAGAGCAAGGTGGCGTGCCTGGTTTCCCAGTGCAGGTGAGACACAGGGAGCCCAGAATCATCTCTGCTCTGATTTGCCACAAGCCTCACATCCCCAGGGTTGCTTTTCAGCTGGCAGCTCTGAAGCCTGACTTGGCTCCCCCAAACACACACCTAGAACTAGGAGGCAGGGCTTCCCTCCAGGAAGTCTTCCTGGGTCTCTCTGCTCTACAGATTCTAAACTCTGAGCTGACTCTGAGGTCCCACTGGTTTTTCGGAGGACAGACCCTAAGGAATAGCTGCCCTGGGCACTAACGGGAATTGATTCTTTTTCTCTTTCGGCCTTTCAGTCTTTTTTTCAGAGGCAGCCCCGACATGGGCACTAGAAGGCGAGGAGCAGAAGGGAGTGGCTCAGTCATCCTCATCCTCATCATCATCCTCAGTGTCCTTGTTGGGGGTGCACCTCTGGAAACACTGCACCACGGTGGCCAGGAAAAAGCTGGAAATGATGGCAGCAATGGACACTGCCACTCCCGAGAAGATGATGATGAACAGGTCCGTGAGTGAGAGGCTGAATTTACACTCGCTGAAGCTGGCTTCTGAAAGCTCGTGCAAGAACACTCTCCTGTTCTCCATGGGCAGGGAGCACTGGATTTCTTCCAGGCCTGTGAGAAAGGTGGGAAGAATAAGAGAGAGGTTTAGGCCACAGTATAAGATGGCTTGGGCAGAGGGTGTGGTTAGGCAGAACTCACTAAGGGCAAAGTAGGAACATTCCCTGGGTCCCACCACCACCGTAAAGAGGGAAAGTGGGCAATGCTGAATGGAATGCAAATTTTTCATTTAAGCCCCATTACTGTTGGAAAAATCCAAATTGGATGATGCAATCCCCCTAAGCATAGCATTGCCTTCTCCAGCCTGCATTGTGCCAGCTCGTGATGCATGGGCAGTACCATAAGCTTAGGATATATAATGCCATATCAGCTGCCTGCAATCTCTGCTCAACTTCAACTTCCTGTCAATCTTCAACTGCTTGCTCTTTTGTTTTTCTTCCAGTATTTCCTGGTTTCGAAAAGCTGGCCCTCAACCCCATCTCCAGCATCAGTGGGAAGCCAGGATGCCATCTTCGTACCTCGCTTATTAGCTGATTTCTGTTTGGCTGAGAGCAGCCCTGTTCATGGCATGCACCCCTGTCACCATCTTGAGGGCTTTCATTTGTGTATCTTTTCTTCTCCAGCTCAGAAACAGATGATGGCCGAAGCTTCATTGGGCATCGTCCTTCCTTCTGCCCTGGCTTATCTTTTAAGAACTTAGCTCTCTTCTCCATGGGAACCATTGCC
Source organism: Cryptotis parvus (assembly GCA_021461705.1). Classification (NCBI taxonomy): domain Eukaryota; kingdom Metazoa; phylum Chordata; class Mammalia; order Eulipotyphla; family Soricidae; genus Cryptotis; species Cryptotis parvus. The sequence goes on along the minus strand of JAJIBD010007782.1, from coordinate 49,531 downwards.
TAGCAACCAGACTCACATTCCCTCTTCTCTCTGAATCAATGTCTACTTACATTCTCAAGGAATTAGCCAGACTAGAGCTTTGGAGGTTTCCCCAGTTCAGATCAGGACTACAGCTTTTGATTGTTTCTTTTCCTTTATGAGGCCAAATGTTTACCTTTTTTTCCCCCCTGAGTCTTTCAAATGCATTTCATCAGACCTAGAAAGCCTTACATAGAAGCCTTACTGAGATTTGCTTGCAAACACTATTTTCTTCAATGGGGGAAAGTGGAAAAAATCAATTGACCTGCCTCCTCCTAACAGTTTCACTCCAACAGCAGTCAAAGACATGATAAAAAAAAGTAAGACAAAAGCAAGTGCATGAAGCACCGGCAGTTTCTAAATCCAGGGTAATATTTTCAGTCTTTAACCCCATAACAGATCACTATTTACTGAGATAAACTTGTAGAAGCCGCGCTCTTCGCTGAGCTGTGTTAATTGGTAAATCACAGAACAGCACAAGCCCATATAGTATGCCCTTTTGACCCAACCCCAGCTATCAGGCACTCCCCAAGCTGATTCCAAGCTGATTCTGATTTCTACAACTTTCTTTTCTTTTGGTGCCTTGAGATTAGGTTTGGCATTTTTATAAAGCATTGTTTAAAGAAAATATCATCTCACATTTTTCTCTGGCTACAGGGAAATGACCTGTTTAGAAATGCTGTTCACAAGTCCACTTGAGCTAGGAGACTCTGGAACCACACTCAAGGGAGTTGGTTCGTAAGATACACAGGCTGAATGGGGTTGTCACTCAAAGGGCAGAGAAATTAAAAAGAACTGGACAAAGAAATTCAGCCAGGATCCAGCAGATGGGGGCAGGGCATTGCTCTTGGGCTGCTCTAGAGACACATTTGAGGTTACTGTAGCCCTCAAGAATTGGGGTGAATTTTGTTCCTTATTTTGTATATAACTTGTCGTTTTTCTTATTTCTTCAACACTGACTTTATTTTTGCTAATTATATTTTTTCTTCTACAGTTTCATTTGTATCTACTTAACTGCTTTTGTACTGCTATCTCCGTGGTCACCCTGGGCGTTAAAATTGATATCTTAGGGGGCTGGAGCGATAGCCCAGCGGGTAGGGCGTTTGCCTTGCACGAGGCCGGCCTGTGCCGGCCTGGGTTCGATCCCCGGCATCCCATATGGCCCCGAGCACCGCCAGGAGTAATTCCCTGAGTGCAGAGCCAGGAGTAACCCCTGAGCATCACTCGTGTGACCCAAAAAGCAAAAAAAGAAAAAATTGATATCTTAATTTAAGACAACCTAATTATAATAAGTACCAACATATTTTGAATACTAAAAAAAAAATCTGTTCTTATATAACTCCTTTTTCTTTTGGGCTGCTATTATAATGAATATTGCATTTTTATATACATCGTAAGAACATGGTTGTTTTCTTATAATTATTGTTTAATATATAAATTATAAAAAGCTATTAAAACATAAGCAAAGACATGCATTTATATTACCTTTTATTTTTACATATGTATTCACTGGTGTTTTGTTTCTCATGGATTTGAATTACTGTCTCGTTTTCTTACAGAGGAGTTTTGCAAGGCTCTCTGCTATTGTGGGAAAGTTAGAAAAGAATAGATTTTTTAAATAAAATCAATTTAAGAATTAAAAAAAAGAAGTGGGTGACCTGGCTTTAGGGCCCCCTCCCCTTCCTGGAGGATCTTGCTGTACAGCAGGATTTCCCACCCTCCCCACTATCAACAAGTGGGTTTAGATAATTGTAGGGTGTGGAGATCTGTTCCGTGCACTCCAGGTGAATTAGAGCAACATTTCTCAGTAGAGACCATATGGGCTGCCCCCAGATATTCCAAGGAGGAGAAGATCATGACCACAGGAGAAGATCATGTAAATCAGAGACTAGAGATCATGTAAACCATGAGACGAGGGGTGATTAGTCAGGGGAACAAAGAGGGAGGTCGCACAACAGGTTAGAAGGGGATAGAAAAAAGGTTGAGAAACACTGAATTACATCATGCTAGGATAGGCCAGTGGTTCCAACACCCAGTGTGCCAAACAAATCTGTCTTCAGTCCCTGCCACCTGCCCCACAAAGGGTCAGGGAAAGTCACAAAATACCCTTCATGACAACCCCGGCTCCCGACTAAGCAGTTTGGCTATGTGGGCCACTCTTAGTTTCTAAATAGGCATTTAGTGGGTCTGACGATAGCACAGCAGGTAGGGCAGTTGCCTTGCACGTGGTCAACCTAGGTTCAATCCTTGACATCCCATATGGCTCCCAAGCACCACCAGTAGTGATCCCTGAACACAGAGTCAAGAGTAAATCCTGAGCACACTGGGTATGGCCAAAAAAATAAAAGAGTAAATAGGTATTTAGTTGTTATAATTCTTTAACTCATGCATTAAACAAAATGGGTAAGGCTTCAAGCTAGATGCCAGGAAGAGTACAAACACTCAAGGAATTCCAACAGAAAGGAAGCCAGGACATGCACACAAATAATGATAGTTAAGGTAGAAAATGTGACTTGAAAAGTCACTTCAAGCTGGTCAGGGAAGCAGAGAGGAATGAAGTGGCAGAAGAGAGGCCGGAGCGTAGTGGAAACAGGCATGTGCAAAGGTGAAGAGGTGGCGAGCTTTCATAGCCCTTCCTGGTTTGGAATGTCCTCCCTTCATTCCCAACTCTTCAACTGTTTAAGGAACATCATGGGAATGTATCTTCCCACATGCTGACACTTTCTTGGAATGTCACTTTCTGTGTGAAGTCACTTTCTAACTGGCATCATTTTCTATGTGCCAGGTGCCCCTCTCAGAACTTGATATGTTGGGTCAGAGCGATAACACCGTGGGTAGGGTGTTTGCCTTGCACACAGCTGACCCAGGGTTCTATTCCCAGCATCCCATATGGTCCCCGAGCACCGCCAAGAATGATTCCTGAGTGCAGAGCCAGGAGTAGCCCCTGAGCATTGCCGGGTGTGACCCAAACAGAAAAATAAAAAAGAACTTGGCATGTTTTAGCCACTTACTCTCCATGCAAACATACTGAGAAGCCTGCTAATATCCTAATTTTAAGATGATTAAACTGAGACACAGAGAAGTTTATTAATTTGCCTAAAGTCACACATCAGAAAAGACTGAGCCAAGAATTACTCTCTCCACTAACTCTGACCATCCCATGCTCCCCTATGAGGCCCAGAGCTACATCAGCCTTTCCTGGTGCCTCAGGGAAAGCTCTCATTAGGACAAGTGCCTTTTTTTTTGGTTTGGGGCCAAGCCCAGTGATGTTTAGGGGCTTCTTCCTGCAAGATGTTCCAGGGTCACTTTCAGCAGTGCTCCAAGAACCTTCTGGTGCTGGGGATAGAACCCAGAGCTCCTACATGCAAATCATGTATTTGGCCTTTTGAGTTCTCTCTGTCTTTTATAGAAATGCCCTAGAAACTATCTACTTAAACCTCTTAGTCTCCAGCTCTGTTCTGAACAGACTCAAAAGGTCAACCCTTGGCAAAACTAATCTCTTCATTAGAAGAGCTCCATTGATGCTTGGAAACGCAGACATGAACATCAGAACAGACTGCTGACTGGGGCTGGCTCCACTGCCTGATGTGGCTCTGACCCTGAGCCAACCCAGCCTCAGGATGATGTGTGAACACAAAATGAGGGGATGTCAGAAAAGCTCTTTGCACAGTGCCTATTCCTTCATGCTCAGAAAAGAAAAAAATATGATCATTATTCAGATATTCAAAGATTCAATCTGCCCATATTTGAGTCAAGAGATCAAAGGGAGAAGCTGTATCAGAAAAGGTTCTCCCTCTACAGACAATAGCACACATATGTAAGTGTGGATGTGTCTGAGCATATCTAGAGATGCTCACATGTACGCATATTTGTGAAGAGAGAGACAAAGAGTGAGAGAGAAAATATAATAAATAATTAACACAGAACTATGGAGTCAGAAATTCCAGGATGTGCAGCAGATAAGTTGTTGATGGTATAGTTGTGGTCCAAAGGTCAGCAAGCTCAAGATCCAAGATTATCGCTTTAGTCTGAGCCCAAAGAGAGGAAATAGCTGATGTCCCAGGTCAAATAAGCAAGCTAGGAGAATTCTCTTATTCAAACAAGCAGCTGTTTAGTTCTAAGCAGCCTCAGACTGACTGGATGGGCATGCGGAGAGCAACCTGCTTTCCTGTTCTTCTGATACAAATGTTCATTTCGTCCAAGAACACCCCATTACCCAGACCCCTAGAATAATGTACCATCACATGGCTCAGTCAAGTTGGCATGCAGAATTCACCACCACAGTGCTGATGCTACTTTTCAACAGTACCCAGAGAGATGCTTTTCTAATTACAGTAGGCTGAGGGGAGAGTTGGCATAGACTTGTCTTCTTTCCTTAAGAAACAAGCTATAAAGCGAGCTCTGAATCAGAGCCCATAAGGGTTTGGCAATGTCAAAATCATCTGAATGCTGAGAATCAGCCTTCAAGCATTGAGGAGACAGTGCTGGGTTTAGGGGCTCAACAACCAAAGTTCGATTCCCTGGCACCCGGATCAGGTGGTCCTGGTGGATCACAGTTCTGCTAGGTACAGGCAGCCCTGTCTCTTCACGCGAATCACTGAATCATCCAGCTTAGTTTTCCGAACAATGCTAGGGATGACCACACCCCCCTGAGTATTACTGGAGAGTCTCCCCCAAAGAAAGTCTCTGGCTAAAGAGGGATGGTGGCTCTTCCTCCTTTTTCTTTCTTCTTTGGATTTCCATTGTGGTAAAATATAGATAAATATTACCATTTTATAGATGCATTAAGGACATTCACAATATCACACAATCATTTTCCAAAACCTTTTTTACCCCCCACAAACTCTTTCGCCTTTAAAATAAATCCCACAGTTTTATTACCCGTCTTCAGTAAACCACAGCGCTCTATGTTCTGTCTCTATGAATTGACCAAATCATCTAAGTGTGATCATCCATTATTAGTTTTTTTAAGTTTGGCTTATTTCACTAAGGAAAAATATTAAAATCCATTATGTTATAACATGTATTAGACACCCTTCATTTGTAATCCTGAATCCATTGTGTGGATTGACTACACCTGGTTTATTTCTCATGTGTTGACAGACACCTTTGGGCTGCTCCCACTCCTTGATTGTCACTTGTCTCTTGTCACTTGACTTCGCATTGTTCATCGATTTGCTCGAGCAGGTGCCAGTAACTTCATTCGTTGGGAATGAGGCCCATTATTGTTACTGTTTTTGGCATATCGAATACACCATGGGTAGTTTGCCAGGTTCTGCCGTGGCTCTGGGTTCATCCCAGGGGGCCCAGTCTTTTTCTACGTCAGACCACCAACCATCCAGGGCCCAAGGGACAGAGCACTGGGGGTGTAGACAAGCCTGTCTCCTGTCTGCCACCTGCCAATGCAGCTGGGCACTGCAGCCACACCTGCAACACTTCGAGGGGCAGGGGGACCCTGGTTAAACCATTTAATACCAAAGTCCTAGGAAAAAGAAACCATTCTCATCCCCCGTTTATTTTTATGATTATTAGCAATAATACTTCTGTCCACATTGGCATACAATATCTGTTGAAGGTTTTGCTTCCCCTTCTTTTGCATCTATACCTAAAAGTTGAATTACTGCATTACATGATAATTCTGCCTTTAATTTTTCTGTTTGTGTGTTTTTAGGGGGGAAGACCATACCTGGTGTTGCTTGAGGACTATTTTGGCTCAATGCTCAGGGATCGCTTATAGAATGTTTGAGGGACCAAACATGGTGATGGGAATCAAACCTTCCTGCAGGCCAAGCATGTGCTCCAGCCCATTGAATGCTCTCTAGCCACCCTGTGTTAAAGTTTTCAAGGAACTTCATCTTGTTTTCTACAATATTCAGGACATTCTACATTGCCACCAGCAATATAGTGCAGTTTCCCATATCCTTCCCCACCTTGTCATTTCCCAGTGAGAATGTAAGAATGTCATCCTAATGGCAATGAAGCAGTGCCTCATCTTTAAGTGTACTTTGGCTTAGCATTTCTCTAACGACGAGTGATTCTGAGCATCTTCGTGTATTTATCAGTCTGCTCCTTCTTTGTAAGTGAAGGTCATCTTCTAAACAGACTGCATGTGACATTTCATCAGGGATTAGCAGCTACGTTGCAGAGTGCTGGTCCCAAATGAGTCAACCCTGAGTGGACAGCAGCTAAGAGTGCCTAGGGGAGACTTAGTCAGGCACTGGGCAAAATCTGAAAGAAGAAACATTCATCTCTCCCAGTTCAGCATAGGATAAGCACTGAGCACCGCTGCAGGCAAAGGTTATTGGTGGGGTCTGTAAGCTGGGCAAGAAATGACATTCCATGCAGACCCCAAGGTAGAACAGCACCGAAGCAGCCCTAAAACTGAATGAAAAATATGATGTTTTCTAATGAATTTCTTTATCACTTATAAATGTTTGATTTGTATGCTCATTTTACATAACTATATACTTAAGCTGCAAAAAAATTTCTCAGGCAAAAAGCGGTCCCAAGTGGAAAAAGTTTAAAAAGTCACATCATAAATAATACGGTTCCCACCCACAGTATTGGGGTGGGATCATCCAGTGAGCTGGAGCACATGCTTGGTCTGAATGAATGGCTCAGGTGGAATAGAGGACAGGTATGAGAAAGTCAGCACCGTTACTGATGAAACTGCCAAGCTGACTTCCTGCTTCTATCCCCGAGGTTGTCCCAATTGTTCCGTTAGGGACCAGAACACGCCTTTTCCATGAAAAATTAGCATCCCATTATTCCCTGTTCAAATTCCCCACTACCTCTTTCTCACAGCAAAATCCACAATCCTTATCAAAACCCTCCTTCCATCTGTTCCCCAAAGACCCCAAACACCCATCTCCTCAGCCCCATGCACCTGTCCCTTCTGCCTGCTCACACCTTTCTCAGTGTCTCTGCTTGGATTTCTTCCTTATCAGAGAGCACCCCCTGTCCTGATCTACCCACCAATTCCATCGTTTTCCAAATCTCCTTCAAACCTTCAAAATTTTCTTTCTCTCACTCAGCACTATGTGGCACGTTATTTGTGTATTCACTTATTTTCTGCTTTCCTGCCTCTCCCCATTCAAGTGTTGGCTCTGAGCAGTCAGGCTGTTGTTGCTCCCTGCTGAATGCCTCTGTGTTCTTCACATATTTGGGGGTCTGGGAGAGGAGTTGGTGTATTTTCAAGCCACATGTGGCGATACTCATGGTTATTCTTGGTTCTGCACTCATGAATTACTCCAGGCGGGATTTTGGGGACCACGTGGGAGGCCAGGGATCAAACCCAGGTGAGCTGCATGCCAGTCAAGCGCCCTCCTGCTGTATTATATATCCAACTTCCTTCACATATTTTTGAGTTAATGTTAACAAATCAACCTTAGCATGTGCCACGCAGCCTTCTAAGCACGCTGCAGTACCAAGAGACCCTTATTATTTTTTCTTTTTTGGGTCACACCCAGCAATGCTCAGGGGTTACCCTAGATCTGCACTCAGAAATTACTCCTGGCATTGCTCAGAGGACCATATGGGAAGCCAGGGATCGAATCCAGGTTGACCACATGCAAGGCAAAAGCCCTCCCCGCTGTGATATTGCTCCAGCCTCCCAATACACCCCTTAATCCACAAAACAAACCCACTGCATAATACTAGGAAGACCCTAGTTCACAGACAAGGAAATTGAACAGTCGTGTTTCTTTTTTTTTTTTAAAGCTTTAATATTTTTTTTTTTTTTTTTTTTGCTTTTTGGGTCACACCTGGCAATGCTCAGGGTTTACTCCTGGCTCTGCACTCAGGAATTACTCCTGGCGGTGCTCGGGGACCATATGGGATGCCGGGGATCGAACCCGGGCCGACATGGGCCGGCCAAGCTGGACTATTGCTCCGGCCCAAACAGTCATGTTTCTTGACACTTATCCTCCACCTCTCCCCACTGGAAGTGCAGGGTCTCTCTGTCCAGTATATGTATACCTTGGGGGAAAGAACCCAAAAGAGGACTGGGCCTCACTTAGTGCAGCAGCCCCATCCTGGAGAATTCATTCACCAGCTGAGAGCTCCTTTGCGCCTTCCTGCTTCCCTGGCCTACTCTTCCAGTCTCTAAATTATCTGGCATCCACACGAAAGTTCCTTCCCTGCCCACACTAGTCGGATCTGATTTCTGTAATTGATACTCAAGAACCCCCAACCCACAGATTAGAGGAAAGCCAAGTTCAAGCATGAGGTGGACACTGATCCTTTCAGCCTCTATCACATTGCTGCAAATGTCCTCACTGCCCAGCTGTTCCACAAAACTTGGGACTTTGGGGGGCGTCCTAAGTTGATTTCATCCAGCTCATCTCAGTTCTGTGGAGAGGTGTGACATGAGGTTGAGGATCATCTTAGTCCTGCTCTGGCACCTCCAACCCTGAACCCTTATGAAGCTTTCACTGAAGAGCAGATTCCAGCTTCTTCTGCCCAGGCCAATAAGAACAGGCCCGAAGAACAGGCCGCTGAGCCTCCTTTTCCCCTCAGCACCTCTACCTTTGGCACTGGGGCCTGCTCTAAAGAGAGGGGCTGCCTCTTGTGCAGGGCGGCACTCTCCCCTTGATGGACGACTTTCCCCAGCTGCTGACACCTGAGCTGGTGAGAGTGAAGAGCTGCCACTCTCCCAAAATAGATGATGACACAGTGGATGGGAGATTGAGATTAATCTCTCACTCCTTGCCAACCAACTGGCCTGCAGTCAAAGGATCTCTTGGGGCTTATCCCTGGTCAGGTCTCCCAGGAACTGCCGAAGCCTGAACAGTGACAGGTCAACTATATCATTAAAAATATCAGGGGACCAGAGAGACAGTACAATGGGCAGGGCATTTGCCTTGCATACTGCTGATCCGGGTTCCATCTCCAGCATTCCAAAAGATCCCCTGAGCCTGCAGGAGTAATTCTTGAGTGCAGGAGTAACCACTGAGCATAGATGGATATGGCACAAATATATATATATATATATATATATATATATATATATATATATATATATATATATAGCTGGGGAGGGGAGTTGGTTCAAAGATAGTTGAAAAAGCTGGAGCACAGGCTGAGCACTGCCTGAGAACCACCCTGGACCTCTGGGGCATCCAGCACTACCGGGACTTGAACAACACCATGTTGCTGGGCATGAGCATGGAAACGTCAGGCTGCGTGTTGCTGGGTGACCTCCATACCCCCAAACACTGCTAGTAAATCCACAAAAAGTTGAGAAAATGGGGGCCCAGGATTATGATTCAAGTGGTATAATATGTGCCTTACAAGTGTGACATCCTGGGTTCAATCCCCAGCACTGCAAGCTCCTCCTGAGTAAAGGCATCTCCACACAGATAAAAAATATTTTGTTGTTCTAAGTCCAGTGATTGTTCAAAGGCAACATACAGGACAGTATTGTTGGAATAAACCAAAAAGGAGGATAAAATAATGTAAAAAATACTAATTTACTCTGTTGTCTTCTCCCTTTCTGGGTGTTTCCCTGTGTGTATAGAGAACTCACTCCTCCGAATAGAAACCTCTGCCACTCTGTTGGAAACCACAGTGGAGACACCTTCACTCTCCAGCTATCAAACATCGCTTGTCATGGGGCAGGGATTTGATTTCATGGAAGAGTATGACTGTCTCAGCCAACCCCAGAATATTTCCAGGGCTGTTTTTTGTTTTGTTTGTTGTTGCTTTTTAATACTGGAAGCACAGCTGTTTTGAGCATCTAAATGTACAGTCCTAATGATCTTGCCAATGCATCCCGCGAGCTAAAGACTTGTGAGAGCCTCTGAACTCAGGCCAGCAATGGGTTTTGTCACTTTTTTCATCTTTCCCAGTGTGATGAGCTGCAGGAACTAACCTGCGTTTCTCTGAAGAGCAGGAGAGGGGAAACTGCTGTACCATGACCCCATTGGCTGTGCTGCTTGGAGTCATTTGGGCCTGACCAGAGACCTGTGCAAAGGGTTTTGCAAGTCTTGCCTGGTGAGGGAAGGTGGCAGGGAAGGCTGGGAAGGATGGATCTGCTTCACTCCCAGCTGTCGCTAGAGCTCCAGGGAAGGAGTCTCCCTCCCCACTCACCCTGCAGGAGGGAGCATCAGTTGGAGTGAGAGGTTGGAGTGAGAGGGCTCAGTTGTGCTGAAACCCCTGGCCATAACCTCTGCCAATCTCCTGGAGCTCCAAAGCATCAGAAAACAGAAAGCTCTGGTCCTGTTACAGCCTCAGGCCCACTTTCAGCAATGCCGCCAGATTTCACAGCATGAGGGTTAGATCAAAGACACCTCTGAAGACTATGACTCACCCCTACAAACACCACCTCCCTAAAATAAGCAGTAGGTGGTATGTTGGCGGTGAGTAACAACCCACTAGATGGGTAGTGGATGAAAGGCCCAGAGAGTCTAGAAAGAACCTAGGCTCCTACTGAACCTACTGAATACTGAACTACTGTTGAGTGTTCTTTCTGGACCTGGGATTTATCCCAGCCAAGCCCCTGGTTCTTGTTACAGCTGTTTGGTCTACAATGGACCTCACAGTGGGATATGAGAGATGGTGCTGCAGGGCTATGTGTTTGGAGTAGAATGCAGAAGAATTCATTGTGGAGAGAAGACTTCATGGGCTGAAGAGATAGTACAGAGAGCACACACTTGCTGACACAGGTTTGATCCCTGATACTGTATATGGTTCTGTGAGCACTGCCAGGAGGGATCCCTAAGCACAGAGCCATGAGTAAATTCTGAGCACTGCCAGTTGTGGCCCCAATTCCCCACCAAAAAAAGATTTCAACACACAAACTTTGTGTGACTAGCATAGTGATGTATGATGACTCATTGCCATGACCACCTTTCAAAACACAGAAATTTAAGATGTAAATTGAGCTATAGAGTATAAACTCTATGATATATTAAAAAATAAATGCATATAATTACCTTGTATGTGATATCCTGTCAGGTGTTGATTATATTACAATTAACCAAATCAGTGCACTTTACAACAGTTACTATCAAACAAGGAAGAAAGAAGAAAACCTAAAGGGAACGGTATAACCAAGTCACTAAATTAGGGTAAAATAGAGATTCAGCAGAGAAGTCGGAACAGACGCGAGGTGAGCCCAGTCAGTTTCCCAGAGCTCAGGTCTTAGCTCTGAGGATGGAAAGGAAAAGAGACTTGGAGGGTCAGTGCAAGCAGGCTCCAGCTCTAATTCCTGAGAGTGCTGACCTCTGTTCCTCACCATCACGTCCCCTAAACATCTGATACTGCACAGGACAATTCCCAGGGATCCTCCCTGTCTCAGCTGGCAGGCAAAGGCAACTGATTAAGTCATCAGCTGATTACCACTAGAAGACACATCAGCGGCACAAGGTCAAGAACAAGCTGGATTCCCTGAAGGGAAGCACTGAGGTTCTTCACAGGGGTGGTGACATCTGCTACTCACTATGCTCCAACCAGACTCTGAGCCCCTAACCTGGGTCACCCTCCACTTCAGTGCACCTACAAGTGAGGAAAATCAACTCACCCCAGCAAGGTTTTCCCAATCTGTCTGCCCCATGGAAGAAAAATGAGCAGCTCATCACTGCGGGCTGCAATGCCAGATCCCTGGGAAGGACTCACCCACCTCCATCACTACCATCATCACCATCACTGTCACCATCTCCACTGTCCCTGCCACCATCTGCTCCGCATCTGCCTATGCCACCCCTCAATCATCAATAACTAACATTTGCTCTGAACTGGGTCCTAGACCACGTGCTGAGAATACCAAGGTGTGCCCAGTGACTGCCAATGACGGCTCAGAGAAGAAACTTCTGACAAGGCCAGCATGAGGAAGTCTAGTCCTGACCCCAGGAGTCTGGATTCTTCTACCCTTCCCACCATGGTGATCAATGCTCCAATGATCAATGCTTCAGATATTCCAGAAGCTCAGAGACAGATACTATTATTGTTCTTTTCCTGGACTTCCCTGCTCAGCATCCAAGTGTATCCAATGTGCCAAGTGTGTTGGAGGAGGCCAACCCTATGAGAGAGCAGGACCCTAGGACAAGCACTCCACCACCACTGTATCATAATGTTCTCTTTCCTTACAACTATTCAGAGCAGTGGCTCTCCACCGCCGGTAATCTTGCCCCTTGGTTTGGTGGGCACTTGGCAATGTCTAGAAATACAGTTTTTGTTGTAACACTGGATGAGAGAATTGAGTGTATGTAAGATACAGACACAGATCAGCATCTTCAGGGCACATGACAGGACCCTAGTCTGTCCACAGCATGGAGTCTGAGAAGGTGTCCTCTGCCATGTTTTTTCAAATTAGCCTAGTCTATTTGTTTCTTCATGGGAGCCTCCAAAGCAGTGCTCAGGGGGCTTGGGCCCATACCTGGTGATACTCCCTCATCCAACCAGGTCAACAATTCAGTAGTCAGGTCTTGTGGTGCTGGGGATTACCTGAGCCACCCCAGCAGTGCTAGGAAGTCCAATCAGGTTGGTTCTTTTTGTTTTTGTTTTTAGTCACTAAAAACTCAAACTTTTTAGTCACCATGAAATTACAAAGTTATTCACAACTGGGTTTTAGGCATGCAATGTTTCTCTCTTTTTTTTTTTCTCTTTGGGTCACACCCGGCAATGCTCAGGGTACTCCTAATTCTGCACTCAGGAATCACTCCTAGAAGTGCTCAGGGGACCATATGAGAAGGTCCATATGATCCCCAACCCAGGGGATCAAACTTGGGTTGGCCGCATGCAAGGCAAACACTCTCCCTGCTGTGCTATTGCTCCAGCCCCTAGGCATGCAATGTTTCAACACCGATCCCTTCACTAGTGTCCACCAGCAATTCTGGAAAACAATATAGACATTCCTAGAAAATATCAGGTTACTGTTTAGAAAGTTATCCTTGCCTTGCACATAGTCAATGCTGGTTCAATCGCTGGCATCATGTATGACACCACCAGGAGTCACTCTGAACACAGAGCCAAGAGCAGCCCATGAGCTCTGCCAGGTGTGGCCCAACGCCTCCCTCCATACAAATAAGAATGTTTTTTTTTTTTTTCATTTAATTTTTTAAAAATTTTATTATACCACCGTGAGACATACAATTACAAAGGTGTTCATAATTGGTTCTTAGTAATACAGTATTCCAGCACCCATCCCTCCACCAGTGCCCCATTTCTACCACCAATGTACCCCACCCCCTCCCGCCCACCCCCAGGCTGCCTCAATAGCAGGTAGCCCTGTTTCCTCTCTTTTTTCTCTCTGTCTCTGCATCTCTCTCCCTCTTCTTTTATGAATGTTTTAAAACCTTAATTAGGGTGAAATATAACATGAATGTTATCATCTTAAGCATTTCTTAAGTGCACATCGCAGTGGAATGATGTACACTCATTGTGGTTTAACTATCACCACCAGCATCCCAGAATTTTGTCCATCCTGTAAAACTGAAACCGCATTCCCATGAAACACTAATTCTCACTCCCCTTTTTCCTACCCCTGGCACCCTGGTCTGTTTCTGCTTTCTGTCTTGATGAATCTGATGGCTCTAGGAACCTCATCTAAGTGCATTAGACAGTCTTTGTCCTTTGGTGTCTGGCTTACTTCACCTCACATAACATCCTCAGGGCTCATTTACACTGGAATGTGACAGAATTCCTTTGCCTTCAAGGCCGAATAATATTCCACTGCATGAATGAGCCATATTTTGTTTATCCAGTCAATGGGCCGGCAGATTCCCTGTACCCCTTGGCTATTGTGACTAACAATAGCTGCTTTGGTTGCATGTACAGACACTGGGAATGTTTCAGATGCAGAGATCAGGGCTCAGGACAGCTGTGTGGCTTTGACTAAAATACACTTGGTCTGCAGTGGTCTGGATTTAAAGGTAACAAAAGGCCTGCGGTAGAATACTTGCCTTGCCTTTGTGGGGCCCTACAAAGTCTATATCTTTTACTAAAAGATAAAGGCAAGCAGATCCATCACCAAAGCCTCCCCTCTCTTTGTGTCACCATGCTCCTGCACATTGGCCAATCTTACTCAGATCTTGGCCTTCTATGGAATGTCACTGGATCTTTCCTTAGCAGTTCCATGGAAGATGGAGTGCCCCATTCCTCATCTCTGCTCAGTGGTAACACCTCCCCTCTCCTCCCTGGACCCTGCCCATCCTTTCCTCTCTATACAGAAGGGCTCTCTCTCTCTCTCTCTCTCTCTCTCTCTCTCTCTCTCTCTCTCTCTGTCTCCCTGTCTCTGTCTCTCTCTCTCACACCCCTGCTGGTTTCTTCTCTTCCCCCAAGATAAGACCCCTTCATCTGTGCTATTGCAATATTTCCCCATGCTACATTACTAAGAATACTGACACTACTTCCTTTGCATACAACTGACCCACTTTTGATCTCTGGCATCCCTTATGGTTCCCAAAGCCCTGCCAGGAGTGGTCCTGAGTGCAGAGCCAGGAGTAACCCTGAGCATTGCCAGGTATGGCAAAACAAACAGACAGACAAAAAACAAACCCTGTGCAGGTAGAGAGGACGTCACTTCTATTTTCATAGGCAGAGAAACAATGAACTTCCCCCAAAGAAGTTCACTTCTTGATCCCTGGGTTTGTAAACGGTATCTTGCCTGGCAAAGGGATTTTGCAGGTGGATTAAGGGTCTTGAAATAGGAATATTACCCTGGATTAACCAGCAGGGCTCAGTGTCACCCAAAGTGTTCTAGTAAGAGTGGGGCGAGAGGCTCAGAGAAAAGGAGGGATGATGAAAATGAGGATGAGAGTGACACGGGGCCACAAGCCAAGGTCTGTGGGTGCCTCAAGAAGCTAGAGAGGATCAAAGAAATGGACATTTGATTTTTTTTCCGTGGCATCTTTGAAGACAGATCTCTGAACTGAAGAAATTCAAGTGCCATAAGACTTGTGGCACTTTAAGTCGCTATTGTTTGCGGTAGTTAACAGCCAATTACATGAACCATCCTGCAATAACACCTAGTGAGGAGCTGCAGAGGGGAGCCTGGGATCCAGGTGATCCCAATCACCACTCTAGATCCTTCATAATTCCATGCTGAGCTACAAATGACACTCAGTGTGAGCCTCCTGAACTGGGACCTGGGGATAGTGACACAGGCCATTGATTCTCAGCAGTGACAGCAAAGGCTACAGGCAAGTAGGTTCCTGTGCACCCTACACCTTACCCAGCACTTTACACGACTTATTTCTATGACCCTGACGACAGACCAAACTGTCCCAAAGTGGGGAATATTGGGATAATCCATGGGGTGGGAGAAGTCTCTGGATGCAATTGGGGGGGGGAGTGCTTTCTATTTGTTTGCTCAAAGAAATTAAGATTTTCAGGAGATACTGATTTTTTTTCTGAAAAGGGAACAGTATACCAGATAAGTCTGAGCACCCCTGCAGTAGACACTTGAATATTATTGTCAATATTTCACACATGAGAAGACCACAGCAGAGGGTTAGCATATGTTCATGGCCACATGCTAGTAAATGAATTAGTTGAATGTAGATCTAAACACAAAGCCCCAGAGTTCACAGGTATGGGGCTCCAGCCCCTTCTAGTGAAGACCACTCTTGCCCTTTGCCTCGTCCTCAGAATCCATCCAATGAGTCATTTCAGTTGCTCAGCAAACACATGCTGAGCATCTCTACTATACAAGCACAGTTCTAACACTGGGGCTAAAGTCATAAACACAGTGACCAGTCCCTGTCATTCTGGTAAGTGGAGGCAGGCAGGCAAATCAGTGAAACGTGTTCCATGGCAGATGGCGCAGGTACTATGAAAGAGAGATTCAAAGTGGGGGGGAGAGAGATAGAGGCAGCAGGTTACAGGATTCAGTGGAATCAAGGGAAGGTCTGGCTAGGAGAAGGACAGCCCACAGAGAGAGACAAAAACCCCTACAAAGCACAACCACCCCTACCCTTCACATGTGCCTGGTGTGTCTAAGGAGGAGCAAGAAGTTTAGGGTGCTTGGAGTTTATACAAGGAAGAGTGGTAGGAAAACAGGGTGAAAGGAGAAGTCAGATCATGGGGGGCCTGAAAAGATCCTGCAAAGGTTTGGCGCTCCTACTGTTTTCATCCTTCCAAACTGGTTTTTACTGAGCTATCATAGTCTGCAGTAGCCCTGGTATAATTGCAGTTTGCTTGCTCATACCTGCCACAAGCAGGTTGAGACCCCTCCACCTTGGTGACTTTTATTCTCAGTGATGTGGGAGGCGTTGGAGAGTTCTGGACAGGGGAAGGAACTCACTTGACCTCTGTCAAACAAGGAGGAGTCAGTGTTCCAGACTAAGCTCCCAGGGAGCACCAGGGAGGTACTAGATTTGTTTTCCTGGGTACTTGATTTTGCAACACTGTTCAAGCCACCTTACTCTCTCCAAGTCTATGTTCTGAGCTAGGAAGACAGAGCCTAGTGCAGGGTCTGTCAGCTCAATGGGGTGGGCTTGCAGCTGAGGGACCCAGTTTCTACCATGTGGACTGAAAAGTAGCTACGGTGAGTGCGGGTCATCCTGCGAACAGCCTCTTCTTGCCTGGTGCCCTTGACCAAAGGACAATGATCTATGTGTGCCTTGACCTTTGCCCCCTATGAAATGGAGTAATCCCAACTGGCACTGATCTCTTTTGGGAAAAACCAGTAGACTCAGAACTATGCGGTCAGCTCAGAGAAAAAATGTGGTGAGAACTTGTTTCATGACCCAGGCTAGTCTGGGAGATGTTATAGGTAAAAAAAAAGAAAAAAAGGGAGTAGGGGGAACATGCTAACTTTTCTGACAATTTTATTTATTCTGCTGGAAAAAAAAAAAAAACATTTCACCTGTTCATTGATTTTCTCAAATGTGGTAGTAGGGTCTTCCTTCCTTCCTTCCTTCCTTCCTTCCTTCCTTCCTTCCTTCTCTTCCTTCCTTCCTTCCTTCCTTCCTTCTTTCTTCTCCTTCCTTCTTCTTCTATATAAACCACACTCAGAGGTGCTCAGGGGGCCCTCCTGGCTCTGGGTTCAGAAGTGACTCCTAGTACGCGTTTGGGAAACCATATGTGGTGCCAAGTACCAAAGCAGGCACCTTACTTCCTATTGTCTGTCCCTAGACATTTAAAATGACATACATGGCCTGGTGATGATTTCTACTGCCCTAGAGTGCTAGATCAGTGTTGGAACAGAATAGACACCCCATAAACAAAGCCAGGGGGAGCAGCCGCCTGGGGCGGAAGCTGAGACAAATCTCCATCCACCTAAGCAAATAAATAAAAGCCCAGTTCAGACTATAGTGTTTATTTCTCCCCAGGAAAGGAAGTGAAGCAATTCTTGCAGCATATTTGACTGTGTGAGAATGGAAATATCTTCCTTCACAAGAGTTTTTTCCTTGGTCTGTGTGTCTTACTGTACCTGGCCAGAACAAACCCTCATTTAAAACCTAATTCCAAATAAGGCTGCAAAGGGAATAAGATGCCCTCATGTCAATTGGAGGTAGGGGCCATTAAGGTCACGATACTGTCCTTCTGTCAGTATTCAAGAATTCCAAGTAAATGTACCCCAAAAGGGCATTTCTGAAGGTCCCCAAGCAGTCTGTAAAGTAGGAGCTGCACCAGACCACAGCAGGGAGGGCTGGTCTTGCTGCCAGAGAGAGAAGCACAGCAAAAGCCCTGGGGACATTCCCAAACACACCACGCACTGCAGCAGCTGCTGGAGACTCAAGGAGGAAAAAGACACATTTAGGGTCCTTGAAACAGAGAAGACCATGAACTGGCAAAATCAGACAAAAGTCACAGAGGCAAGACAGCAGCCAGTGACATTACTCAGACAACTCCCCAGGCAGTTGCAGGGCAGAGAGAGGTGAAGGCTGGAAGGCTAAGGAAGAAGCAGAGCAGAAAGAAAATGAAGATGGGAATGGGGAGGGGATGAGAAGGAGGAGGAATAAAGGGGAGGAAGGGGAAGGAGGAAGAAGATAGGAGGAGAAGGGAGAAGGAATGGAGGAGAAGGGAGAAGGAAAAGAATAGAAGAGGATGAGAAAAGAAGATAGAGGAGAGAGGAGGGGAGGAGAAGAGGAGGAGGATAAAAAGAGGAGGTTAGAGGAGGGGAAGAGAAGGGGAGGAGGGAGACAAGAGGTGGAAGAATACGGAGGAGGAAGAGAATGGAGAGAAGAGGAAAGAAGAGGAAGGAAGAGAGGAAGACTGTAGGAGCAGAGGGCAGGCCATTTCCAGGACTGACACCTGCTCTCAGCTCCCTGGCTATGATCACACACCAATCAGATTCAAGGTCCAGTCCCAGTTCATGAACCTATGAATGTGCCCGATTCAGGTCCTCATAACAGCCCACAGACATGCAGGTCTTGCTGTGATTTTCTTTTCTTTTTCTTTTGCTTTTTTGGGTCACACCCGGCAATGCTCAGGGGCTACTGCTGGCTCTGTTCTCAGGAACCACTCCTGGCGGTGCTCAGGGTACCATATGGGATGCTGGGGATCGAACCCGAGATGGCACAGGCCAGCTGTGTGCAAGGCAAACGCCCTACTGCTGGGCTATTGCTCCGGCCCCTTCTGTGATTTTCTACACTGTCACCTTGCCATTCCACAGCCTGAAGGTGACAAAATCTATCAAGCACTTCCTTAGGGTCAGAACAATAGTACAGCAGGTAGAGTATTTGCCATTCATGGAGCCAATCCTGGTTCAATCTCTGACATCCCATATAGTTCCCTGAGCACTGCCAGGAGTGATTCCTGAGTGCACAACCAGGAATGACCCCTGAGCATCGCTGTGTGCCACCCCCCACTACCACCAAACAAACAAAAAACCTACCTTGGAGACCTGAAGATTTTGAAAAGAAGGAATTGGAACCCACTTTGGGAAAGAACTTAACCCTTCTTAAATGTAGCTAACAGTGATTTATCTCTCCTAAGTGAATCCCAAGTGTACCTGTGGGGCTGTCCAAGATGGGTGGGAAGGGGTAACCATTGCTCAGCCTCCAGGATGCCTTTTGAGTTGACTGATAAAATACACAGTAAGTGTGATATCATCAGCAAGATCTGGGACTCAGGACAGAGCAGCAGAACCCGGTAGGACTCACCAGGGAGACGACAGAACGCAGTGAGGTTATCTTAGGTCATGTTTGCCATGTCCTCGCCTTTAGAACTCCAGACCACGGTGCGTGTAAAAGCTGACAGCGGGCCCTGGGCAACAGCGATGCTGAGAAAGGTGACACCCTGTGACGCAACTCTAATTAAGAGTCAAGTTAAAAATGCATTAGCCTGTGGCACACAGGCCGTGTACAGACCTGTCAGAGGCAGGAAAGAGGCCACTAGCAAGAGGGCAGGAGACCTCAGCCGACCTCTGCCCAGAACACGAGTCGTCTTAAGTAGCTAAGCACACACAGAACTTCCACTCAGCTGGTGATCAAATAATGCAAATTGCAAATTAAAGCAATAAGGAGACGTGATCTTTTTTGCCTTTCAAATTGGAAAACATTTCTTAAATAAATAACGTATAAAAAAGTGGGAGAGGTGTGAAGAGACGGGTAATGCCTATTTGCCAATGATGCCAGCCTCTGGGATCAGCTCTTAGGCAAGAAGTTACCCAGAGGTTGAAAATATTTTAACTTTCACCCTACATATCCACCTCAAAGAATCCCAAAGAATGTATGACCGAAACCCTATCATGAACAGCTTTGTTAATTGTTTATCTCATGGTGATATAATGAAATTTAAACATATATGTACATATATAAACATATATATGTATATATATATATATATATATGTGTACACACATGGACATATATGTATATATGTCACTGTCTTCCCCGTTCATTATCGATTTGCTCGAGTGGGCACCAGTACACCAGTAACATCTCCATATGTCCTGTCTCATGCTAGTAGAGCCCAAGGGCATCTGCTTGCTCCAGGAACATAAAGAACCTCAAACCATTCCATCAGGTCATGGGAATGAGGTCTATAATTGTTACTGGTATTTGACATATCAAATACGACACAGGAGACTTGCCAGGCTCTGTTGTACGGGTGGCATACTCTTGTAGTCACCTCTAAATCCATCATTTATTGATGAACCACGTGGCTGCAAGCGGCCATGCGAGCCAGGCTGTAATAGGCTCTTCTGCTGGGTGGAGTTCTGATGAGAGGGAAGTCCGGATGTGGAAAATGGCAGCCCTCATGGAATGGGGTGTCGTCTGGCTTGTTGCGAGGCTCTGCTGGGGTGGCGGACCAGGGCTAGAACCCACCATCCCTCCAAAAAAGAAAAAAATATATATATATATATATATATATATATATATATATATATATATATGTATATATATAAACTCCCAAATTAATGAGCAAAGCCCTGCTCACTGGAGATGGTTTCTCAAGCCTAGTACTAGAGAATTACTACCATTATTTGGCTTTCAAGATGCCAGGTACATGGGAAATGTCCTGGCAGCTTGCATGCCCCCCACCTCTCTCCAGGGATGGCAGCCCCCTAGATTCTAGCAGAGCAAGTTCGGGAGGGATCTGACCTCCCAGTTCTCAAATTTTCAAACCTTCAAGAATCCAGTTCTTCAAAGACTAACTCTAGTTCTTTACCTTCATTTTTTTTTTCGAGGAGAGATAGAGCAGTGTTCGGAGGACCAGAAATTCTCAGTCAACCAGGTCATTGCAAGGTCAGCTCCAAGATACAGTGGTCAGGTGTGAAATCAGAGGCTTAATTAAGACAACAGAGTTTTGCACGCCCCAATCTTGCATGTGACATACTTATCAAACCATCCTGACTGTTGAGCTGAAAACCCAAATTAATTCATCATTCTGGGGGTGGGGGGTTTGTTTTGTGAACTTGGCTGCTGAGCATCTTTGAGGCAAGCCTGTGTCCCCTCCCTCCCACAAATCAGATATAGGAGAAGCAGGGCAGCTACTGCTCAGACATAGGAGTAGCAGGAGTGCTCAGCCCAGCCCCCTGCTGTGTTCTTACTCCCCTGGGGCTCTGGGCTGAGTGCTCTCATCACCACAGCAAGCACACGACTCTCTGGCAGCTGAACACTTGGGTGTTACCATCAGAGCTAGTCAAGGTCACTTGCTCAGCTCTGCTCTGCTTCTCTGGGGGAGGAGGCCATGAAGGGAAAGTCTGTAGGGCAAAGCCACTTTGCTCTTCTACTGCTCTTCTCTAGAAGGAAGAAGTCGAGGGGGAGCATCCTGGTAGGTTGCTGGGAGCCAGGAGATTCTGGGGTAATAGGTCACCCTACTCTGACCTTAGGCAAGTTGTGTCCATCATCTTGGTGTTACACAGGAGTAAAAGGGGTTTGGGGAGAAAGCCCAGTGTCGGGCGCCCGGGTCCCCGACAGTGCCGGGAAGCGAAGTTCCCTTCTACCTCCAAAGCCGGCGAGGAACAGATGAAAACTCAGGAATCCGATGCAGTTTTAAAAGGCTTTACTTATCACAGGTTCAGGCATACAAATCAGCAAAAGGAAAAATCCAATGCTTAGGATTCCAGGCTAGAACCCCAGCCACGTGTAGGCCAAGATGGCGACCACCACGTGTAAAAGCTTCCAAGGGGAAAGAACGCTCACAAGGAGAGAGAGATCCCACAAGGAAGAAGAAAGCGAGAGCGGGAACCGGCTAGTTTATATCCCTGTAAATCAGACCTTCCTCCCACTGTTATGGAAAGCAGGGGAGGGTCCAATGCCCTTAGGTAATCCCTCCCTGCACCTCACCTAGGGCCTTTACTGTGCTAATGTTTTGAGCCGAAATCTGCTTAGGAATGCTTTTGTAGTGTAGAGAAGGGGGTTTCTGAGATGGCATGTCTCTGTACCTTGACCAACACCAATGCCAGTTAAATATTTCTCCAAGCCTTCACAAGTCTCCTCTACTTCATTGTAGTTTTATATTTTAGTTGCCTTTGAGTATATCAGGGGAGCCATGCTTGTTTGCTTGGAAGCAAACAGCATTTCTCTCTGGTCTAATTACTTAGGTGTCCTTACGTGGCCAGGCTAATATGCTGGTAAGATCTAGCTAGTCCCACGATGATTGTGATAGCATGGGAGAATATTTATACCAGCTAGTACAGCATACATGGTCGGATAAACTGCCACATTTAGACTACCCCCTTATCTATGGAGTGATTTGCGGGAGGCAATCCAGAGCAGATGCAGTGGCCCTTAGGGAGTCCTGCAACACCAAAGGGCTTCTCATGTGTGAGGCCCTAAATTCAATCCCTGGCAACTAATCATCCTCCAATACCCTGGATATAGCCCTGGGGGTGCCCCAGCAAACTGGACGTGCAAGCTCTAGTGAAAGGCCAATGCACAGAAGCACCAGTCCTTACACCTGGCTACAGATCACCAGGAGTGGCCCCTGGACCCTAAGCTCTAGAGAGCACCCAGTGTGATTAATTAACAGCAGCAATGGCAGTTATGTCGTGTTCTAAGCCCTTATCCACAGTATCCCCTTTAATCCTCCCAACAACCCTCTGAAGTGGGTCACCGCCCATTGCACAGACTGACGGCTGCAGTTGACCCTCAGGGTCAGAGGGAAAGGTTAGCAACTCATGAGGAGTGGTAGGACTTGAATCCAAGCAGCTCAGGGCCTGAAGCTCTTCTAGGTCTCATCTAGGGAAAACTCGGTGATTTTCCCTGAGACCTATAAAAACGTCAGCCGGAGATGGAAGGGGAGACAGGCAGCTCCTGAGCACCTATTGTATACCAAGCAGCTCTGTGCCCTTTGTCAAGATCATTGGTCCAACCTGTACAGTATGCATGGGGTAGGGATGGCTACTGCACTCTGACCTCAGAGTTAGGAAAACTGAGACTCAAAGAGGTCAGGTACTGACCTAGGGCCACAATGCTGGGTGTGGATTGAAGTCCAGCACCTCAAGGCTGGCGCTAAGCCACACCTCCATGGCCCCCTCTAGTTCCCAGCTCCTGAGACACACAACATGAGCAGCCTAGGTAGGGTGAATCTTGGCCACCCTTCACCTATGCCCACACCAAGAGCCACCGTGCTGCCCTATAGCTGCTTCCATCCTCACTGCCCTGAATGAGATCTCCCCATCCCATGTCCACTTGAAGCCATGCAAATACACACACACACACACACACACACACACACACACACACACACACCTCACACCTCCACACTCCCGCCGGAGTCCCTGTCTCTGTTGTAGGCAGGAGGAAGTAGCTTCACATTCACGCTGGCCCTAACTCTCGCCAAGCTGATCTGATCTTTATGCAGACCACCTGGCCCAGTGCACTTGGAAGCATTCCAAACCCCAGAGCCTCACAAGGACAAGACAAACTGAAGCAAAGTGACCCACCTAAAGACACCCAGTTCTCCTTTTCCTTTTCTTTTTGAGTCACACCAGTGGTGCTCAGAGCTTAGTCCTGACTTTGTGCTCAAGGATCACTCCTGAGAGATAGGGACCAATATGGGGGGTCCAGGGTATCAAACTTGGTTGGTTTCATGCAAGGCAAATGCCCCACCCACCATACTATCGCTCCAGCCCAGTACCCAGTTTTTAAGCCAGGAAGGATGCAAATCTACAGCCTTGGACTTCAAATCCAGGGCTGTGTAAGATCCTTGGGTCCACCAAAGTGCCCAGATATGAGGACACTGAGGCCCAGACAGACTGCGTGCTGTGTTCAAGGTCATAGTCACTCATGAAGAAGAGCCTAAAGCTCATGTCCCTGACCCAGAACACTTTAACCTCATACAGATGACAATGATGCTAATGCTGTCAGCTCCGCTCATCATGGGGACTGAGGACGTCAACTCTCCTAGCAAGCAGGGGCAAAGCGAGGTGCAAACAGGTCAACCCCACCCCTACAGTGGCGTCCTTCTCAGGACAAATGAAGAGAGGTCTGGGGAGCCAGATAACAGAAAAACGGCAAAGCTTAAAATTGGAGCCTCTGATCATCATGCCGGTCTCACCTAGGGAAAACTTGCTCTTTTATTTCCCCTGTTAAAACAAGGTGTCAGAAAAATGGTAAAAACTCAGAATCGTTCCTCTCCATGGAAATCATTAGTAAAAGGCAAAAGATTTATATGATCTGTCGAGAAACCATCGGGAAAACTTGCTCTTTTGGTAGAAACATCCTGGGACAACAGGGGCTGCTGCTGAGTGATGGCTTATGGGGTCTGTGCCCAAACTGCACGTTGTCACCTTTTATTTGCTTCTGTTTTTGTTGTTTTGGTTTTAGGGAGGAACATCCAGTGATATTAAGAAGCTAATCCCAGTTCTCTGCTGGAGCATAGCTCCTGGCAATTCTCAGGGTACTGGATCCTACTGGGAATTAAACTCAGGATCTCATCATGCAAAACAAGTGCTCTACAATAAGCCACGTCCATGCTTACATCACCCCGGAGTGCCTGGCACCTGTGGTTCCTATTCCCCAACCCTCAGGATAAGGTGGAGGCAGGAGCAGGGTCCAGAGCTCCCTGCTGCAGGCTCTCCGGTGCTCAGTGCCTCGCTGCAAGGCTGAATTCCGCCCCGCCAGGAGATCAGTATCACCCTGCGCCTTCCTGGGGCTCCTTCCTCAGCAGGCTGCAGTCCCCACCTTCTCGGCTCGAACTTAATGTCCTTCCGGCTAGTTCTCACTGGGACCCCTAGATGTTGGGCCTTGGTGCTCTTGTGTGCTAAGCAGGTATTCCATCTGGTCACCACTGAAATGGTCCATCAGGAAAGCAACGAGAGGAGCAGCTCACAGGCTTCCATTGGATGACTCCACCTCTGGGTGGCAAAGCCACAGCCCTACAAACCTTGCCGGGCCTCACTGGCTTTGACAGACCGCCAGGATTCTCTCACAGAGGCTATTTCTTATCTTAGAGATGAGAATACACTAATGAGCTAGAGATTCAGAATACTCTGAGTCTCAGTGTGCTGAAAATGGACCTGCTCAGGCCCCAGAGATTTCTGGAGCCTGGCTGAGAACTGGCTGACTGCTTCTCCAGGTTCAGAGTACAAGAAGGGTGCTACCACACAAAGGAAGTCTTCCGTATGGAAGAGCCAAGTGAAATAACCCCTCCGCCAATCCTAGGACCCCAAATTGCAGAAGCTAATTGTGCTCTTGGGAACAGAGACATGTCACCCACCTTAGAAAAAGAGGGAGGAGCTGACCAAAGAGCCCAGAAAGTACAGAGGAGACCAGCTGCCCTAATCCACGTTTCCCAGCAGTCCCGGGAAAAGTTCAGGCTGGGAATCCATGAGCACCGTAACCTGAGAGACTCCCCAGACAACTCTCACTAGCACAGAGACATCCAAACCTCCACCTCCTCCTCCACCTCCCGCTCCCCCTCCTCCTCCTCTTCCACCTCTTCCTCCTCTCATCCTCTTTCTCCTCCTCCTCCTCCTCCACTTAGGAAGCCTTGGGTTGTGTGGGGATCTCGGCCTGCTCCCGCCTCCCACACTGGCTCACCTTTGGGCAGCTTGGACTCGTTCTCCTGGATCCAAGTGTAGAGGTGGGCAAAGTCGCAGATCACAGAGCCAAGGGTTCCCGTCCAGGCGCAGGGTGCGCAACGCGGGCAGAGCGGCCAGGGTGGCCACGCTGAGGCTGCGCAGGTTGTTGTCATTGAGCTCTAGGACCTGCAGCGACTCGAGGGTCTCGAAGGCGTCCTCGTGCACGCCAGCCAGGCGGTTGTTGGCCAGGCTCAGCCGCACCAGCCTCCCCCGCCGAGCGGAAGGCGCCGGCCCCCAGCTGGGTCAAGTTGTTGTAGCTGAGGTCGAGGAAGGCGAGCTTGGCCGAGCCGCTGAACGTGCCCTCCTCCAGCGAGCGCAGCGAGTTGTTCCTGAAGTCCAAGTACACCAGGTCGCCGTAGAAGATGAAGAAGTCCTCGGGGATGCGCTGGATGCGGTTGCCGGCCACCAGCAGCTTGCGCACGTCCAGGGGGAAGGGGTCGGGCACGCTGGGCAGCCCGCGGTCGCGACAGTCCACGGTGTGCGGGTCGCTGCAGGCGCAGCCCGCGGGGCACGGGCGCCCCAGCCCCGGCAGCAGCAGGGAGGCTGCAGAGCCCCAGGGCGGCCGCGGCGCCGGCGGGAGCTCGGGGGCGGCGCGGGGGCGCATGGCCACGCGGACGCCTCGGTCCCCGCGAGCTCGGGCGCTGGGCGGCGCGCGGCGCGCACGGACCGGGGAGGCCCCGGGCGGCGGGGACTGAGCGCGGGCGGGGAGCGGGGAGGGAGGGGCGAGGACGCGGGAAGGATCTGCCGGGACAGGAAATTCACCCGCAGCAAAATCCCGAGGGAGAGGCGGAGCGGTGGCGGGGGCCGGGGGGCCGTGCCCAAACGGGGCCTGGTCCGGGCCACCCAGATTGCAGAGCCCGGCCGATGAGACCTGTCGGGCAGCCCCCGACAGTTAGTTCGCGGGCTCCCGAGCCCAGGTAGGGTTCCCGAGGGGAGTGTCCCGGGCGTGAGCCCTCGATCCCCGAGGGAATGCAACTCGGGTCTCCCGGCTCTGCTCCCGCGGCAATCCCGGGGGTTTTAGGGCCGGGCGCGTCACCCGCTGTGGGCTCAGAGCTAAGGGAGCCCCCACCGAAGCGGGTCTTCCTGTTCTCTCGGGCCCCCACCTGCACTTGACCCATCTCAAAGAGGCAGGCGGGCAGCTGCCAGAGCCCCCTGCTGTGACTCTGGGGAAACCCGGGACGTCAGCACTTTCCACCCTGGCCAGGGCTGGTAGGGAACTGGCATCCGCAGCCCTGTTCCATGACTCTGGCTATTACGGCTGCGGGGCTCTATTTGCGGGGAGATAGCCGAGGTCTGAGGACCACCTGGGTCACACCTCTCTGGACACTGTCCCCCGCCCACCCTTATGCTTCCACTCTGTAAAATGGGAACAGGTTTCCGCATTGTGGGCGGATCCTCGGATCCCCGGTCAAGAGAACAGTAAGGTTAGAGAGAGCTTTGTAGGGAGAGGCAAGCTTCCCTTCCTGGAGGTCCTGATTCCAAGTCAGCACAGGGTTGGGCACTGCCGGTGGATACCCAGGAGCACCAAGCTAGGAGTAGCCCTGAGCCCTGCTGGCTATGGCCCCCAACCTAAAATGAAATAAAGAAAAGAATGAAATAGGAACACTAGGGCCAGAGAGATAGTACAGTGGGTAGGGTGTTTGCCTTGCAAGCTGTATGGTGCACCCCCCACACACACACACACACACACCCAACACCCCTAGCACTGTGCCTGGAGTAATTCCTGAGTGCCCAGTCAAGCGTTATCCTTGAGCATCACCAGGTGTGGCAGCACCCCAAAAATTAAACAAACAATAACCAAAAAAAAGAAAGAAAAAATGGGCCGGAGCGATAGCCCAGCGGGTAAGGCGTTTGCCTTGCACGCGACCGGCCCATGCTGGCCCGGGTTTGATCCTCGGCATCCCATATGGTTCCTCGAGCACAGCCAGGAGTAATTCCTGAGTGCAGAGCCAGGAGAAACCCCTGAGCATCGCCGGGTGTGGCCAAAAAAGAAAGAAAAAAAAAAAAAAAGTAGGAACGCCTATCTGTGCGCCATTCCTCCCAAGGCCCAGCTGGCCTTCCCCAGGTGTGGAGACTCAAAGAGCCCACTGGGTCCCTCCATTTAGCCTCAGACCCTACCGGAAGGGTTTTCCCCCTCTCTAACCCCCACCTCCCCCAACCCAGCTGGTTTTCCTTCACCCCAATTCTGAAACTTTTCTAAGAAGTCTCCACAGAATCGCAGAGAGATCATCCTGCTCTTGGCTATTTCTGTCCAAATACCCCTGGAAAATGGATAACCTCTCACCGAGACCAAAATAACAGGGAACAGCTGTTGGCCAATGGGTCCGCAGAGGCCCTGTCCTGGCCCTGCCCTGAAGAACGCTGGCAGGATGGAGGCTCGGGTTCCAAACCACAAAGCTAAGCCCCCTGGCTTCTCCAAAGGCACGTGCAGTCCTGATACCTTTAGAGGGATCAAAATCTGAGCCTCTGGAGCAGAGCCGAGAGTGTTTGCTGGGGGGTGGGGGGGGGTGGACTTGGGGATCCCAAGAGAACCTCTGAAGTATGGGGATCCTGCAGCTCTTTGTGGGCTTATAAGCGTGAGGCCAGCAAGCCAGACCTCCTGAGTGTGCTGCCTCTCGCATGGTTCCAAGTGCCTTGATTATCTCAACTTCCGGGATTTCCCCCCCCCCCCCTCTTCCCCTTGAAGAGGCAGGTCTTGGAGAAACTGCCTCACCACCAGAGAGGTGGGCTATAGGAGGGGGCGTTGCAGCAAGGCAAAGCACAGGCAGAAGGGCAAGAATTCTCTCCTCAGAGACTCCAGGAACTGCTCCTGGTATCAGTATCTGCCTTTCCGGTCTCGGCCAATACTCAGTGACCTCGTGTACTATCCCAAGCATTATCGGTACTCTTGAGGCCCCGGGCGTCTCCTTGGCTCCAACCCTGGTCTCAGAATCCCTTGGCCCCATGAAGATGAACTTCTGCGCCCCTCCACCTCCCTACCCCCACACCAAAAAAAGAAAACAACAATCTGGTGAAAATTAGGCCTTTACCTATGAGGTCATCCAGAGTGAATGCTGCAATTCTTGGCAAGGAATTCAATAGTAGCCCTAGTTCTTTTGTGCTGAGCAAAAAGTGGCACTCATGGGAGACTGTGATTAAAGAAAATTGATGAATATCTACTTCATAAATCCTGGGTGTGTCCCAAGGCCTTGCAGAGCAGGGGGCTGCATGTGAGTGAACAGAGGAATGCAGCCCCCTCGAAGAAAGTGTTGGGAAATGACACATTTAGCCCCTGGTTCCCTCACCTTGAAATCAGGGAGGAAACAAACACCTTCCCTCTCACTTCCCGCACACAGTGTAGACTATGTGGGGCCATGTTGGTGTGGAAGCCTGAGCTGAAAGGTGTTTGGAGTAACTCTGCATATGAAAACGCTCCTGTGGCAGAAGCTCCTGGGTTCTTCTTTGAGTGTCCCTTAAAGTCCCCTGAATCTAAATCTGAGCATAACGTTTCATGAATAGCAATGGAACCAGACATGATTTGGGTACAAGGGAGACAGGGAAATCCCCATATTTTAGATCTCTGCCTTGGAAAAAAAATGCAAGCTGCCACCTCTGAGTTTTTCCCCAGCCAGGGAAACAGAGACATGACCTCAGCAAGGTCACAGCGTGAGTCAGTGATAGCTGCTGGAAATAGAACTCAGGCATCCTAACTCCCAGCTGCTCCTCACAACTGCCCCCTCCCAGAGCATGGGGGTCATTTACAATGTGAGGGGCAAATAAATCCCAAAGGTGACAGGGAGAGGCCTGCAGAGACTCAGCTAGTTAGCCCTGTTTCTGTATTCATTCTCGGCCATCTCTCCATGATCCCACTGGGCATGGCAATCCCCCAGAAACTGGTATCATGCCTTCCCCAACTAGTGAGCTGGGAACCAGCAGAGGGCCTGGCCCTCCCGCTACACCCCACCCCCACACAGTTCCCTCCTCCCTTGTCTTATAAGACACATGTTTGAGTCCCTCTAGTTTGACCCTCGAGGAACTATGTGAATGATGATCCCCCTCCATGAAGGGCCTGGAGGTCATGAACCTCACGAACTCCCCTAGCTTTGGTTGTCAGACTGACCTCTAATTTAGCAAACATCCTAGGATCCGTGTCACAAACAAGATGATGCCAGTATAGTAGGGAAAGGAATCTAAATTTAGGTATTGTCTCTAGGTTTGAATAATAAAAAGTGTGGCTGGTATTTGGTGATGTCACTGGGTTATGGATGACCTTTGATGGCACTTGGCTGATCTGATCAGTGGCATGAGGACATCCCAGGGACCCCATGAAATGAATCTAGCTCTTTTCCTGGGGCATCCTGATTCCTCGGAACCAGGGGTCAGCTTCAAGGACACAGCTATGTAACTGCCCCCGCCCTAACATACACAGCTATGTAACGCCCTAACGCCCCTAACCCTTGTTCCCAGCCACTGTTCTTCCCCTCCCGACCACACCAGAGGGCATCATCTCCCTGCCCACCACCCCCAACAGCAGCCCTGCTCCCTGTCCTCCATAGTGGATCTAGAAATGATGAGAATGGCTATTGGTCTTGCTTCCTTTTTGCACCCCTTTTGCTAAGCCTAAGCCTACTATTGATAGAAAACTCTTGCCTCTAATTTCACCCCAGAACCAGAAAATTAGACTGCAATGGTGACAGAGTAGTGGCAGTGCTCAGAAACATGGGCCTAGACCAAACTCTTGTTCTCCCCATACCTGCTTCTATCACAAGGCAGGTTGCTTACATTTACTAAGCCTCAGTGGAATGGGAAAATACCGGTGCCTATCCCCTGCTTTGTGGTGAGGAGTAAATAAGATCCTTCAGAAATGAAGAAGTAAAAACTGCACTATAAATTGGCAGCCGGGATTGCACCAGAGTAAGGGGTGGGGGTTCGTGGGGGGTTCTTAAGACACTGGAATCAGTGTGCGTGTCTGATTCCAGGTCCCTATCCTGAATCATATATTGCCACTTAGCCCTCTTGACACAAAAAAGACACACAGAAATAAGGGCACACACAGCCACCTCTATCCTCTCCGATTCCAGCCAGTCTCCTTGAGGCAGGCAGCGTTTCCTCTGCACCTTCCTCTCCCCGTGCTTTGATGGAACATGGACAGACTGGAGAGGCAGAGGATGTGGGGTCAGTCCTTGAGCCAGCACAAGGAGACATCTGTTCTCTGCTCACGCCGTGCTCCTAATGCTGGACAGCCACCCAGCACGTGTGTGTCCTTGAGACCAGAGCAGAACCAGAAGAGGATGGAGCTCACACCATCCTGAATCCTCCCAGGAGGAGCGAACCCAGAACACAGGCCCCGAGATAACAACTCTGGGCACACACATTACCACAGCTCTGGGATTCTCTCCCACCTTCCGCTTCCCTCTCTCCTCCCACTGGGAGGACCCCTCAGCTCTTCTTTGCTGGCCCTCTACCTCCTTTCTCCACACTCCTGTCATCTTTGACAAAGCTTCCAAATGGTTCTTCTGCTCCAATCCAGCCCCCCCACATACTAAAAAAAAAAAAAAAAAGCAAGTAATTCTTTAAATATAAGATCACCCCCACATCCCCACTTAGACACTGCCAATGGCTGCCTGTCTGGTGGGTCGATAATTCACACCAACCCCTATTTCCTGAGCCCTGGAATGGGGCACAACTCATGACTTGCTTCTAATGAATATGGTTGAAGTGACAGGTGACATCTCTGTATTTAGGTTTCAGAAGATGGTGGCCTCTATCTTTTTTAAATATTTTTATATACCACCATGAGATATACAATTACAAAGATGTTCATGTTTGTTTTTTAGTCATACAGTGTTCCAGCACCCATCCTTCCACCACTGCCCACTTTCCACCACCAATGTCCCTTGATTCCCTCCCCTCCCCAAGTCTGTCTCTATGTTCATGAATAGCAATGGAACCAGACATGTTCTCTCTCTTTTACTTTACCCTCTCTCTCTCTCTTTCTCTTTTTCTCTCTCTGTATCTCTCTCTTCCTTCTTCTACACATTGTGGCTTGCAATACATACATTGAGAGGTTATCATGTATATCCCTTTGCCTAGATTCAATGTTCAGTTCAAGGCTGGGATTATCATTTCCAATGATTATTAGCACACTTTTCCCTTCCCTGTCTTACCTAAGCTTACCTGACTCCCACACACTTGTGGTAGATTCCACCCACTGATAAGACCTTCTGATCCATGTTTTGCCTAGCCTTAGATATTGGTATCATACTATTTTCAAATAAATGCAGTCATTCTATATCTGTACTTTTCCTTCTGGCTAATTTCACTCAGCATGATCCTCTCCATGTCCATCCATTTATAGGTGAATTTCATAACTTTATTTTTTCCTAACAGCTGCATAGTATTCCATTGTGTAGATGTACCAAAGTTTCTTTATCCAGTCATCAGTTCTCAGGCACTCTGGTTGTTTCCAGATTCTGGCTACTGTGAATAGTGCTGCGATGAACATAGAAGTGTAGATGGTATTTCTGCTGTGTGTTTTTGGCCTCCCAGAGTAGATTCCCAGGAGTGGTATGGCTGGGTCAAATGGGAGCCCAATTTCTAGTTTTTGGAGGACTGTCCATATTGTTTTCCAAAAAGGCTGTATCAGTCGACATTCCCACCAACAATGGATGAGAGTCCCTTTCTCCCCGCATCCACACCAGCACTTGTTGTTTTTGCTCTTTTGGATGTGTGGGTGGCCTCTATCTTGCTCTCAGACTTGCTCACATTTTGGGTTCTCCTGCCATAGCAAGCTGCTGGAAGGGAAATTAGGGGGGTATGAGGCACCTGCTAAAGAACTGGGGGGTTGATCCAGATCAACAGCCTGATGTTGGTCCCTGGCATCCCATATGGTCCCCTGAGCACCGCCAGGAGTAATTCCTGAGTGCAGAGCCAGGAGAAACCCCTGAGCATTGCCAGGTGTGACCCAAAAAAGCAAAAAATAAATAAATAAAATAAAATAAAACAAGTAACTTGAAAGGATCGTCCATTTGACACTAGCAACAGACATCGTCCCTGCTGAAGAAAGGCATTGAGGGGCTGGAACTACAGTCCAGCGGGGAGGGCATTTGCCTTGCATGTGACTGACCCAGGTCTGATCCCCAGCATCCCACACATGGTACCCCAAGCACTGTCGGGAACACCGCCGGGGTCCCTGACAGTGTCAGGACAGAGGTTGTCTTCTACCTCCGAGGACGCCGGGAGAACAGATGAAAACTCACGAGTCCGGTGCAGTTCCAAAAATGGCTTTTAATAGTACAAAAGCTCTTCCACAGCACTCCAATATAATGAACAAACTTTAGCTCTGGTCCAAACTTAGACCATACAAAAGAGCCTAAGTCTCCCACCAGAGAGAGAGGATCTCACCCGAGCTGAGTCCTACCCAGAAGAAGGAGCAAAGGCCAAAGAGCAAAAGGCCAAAAGCCAAAAGCCAAAAGCTGAAGGCTGAGGAACCAAAAGGCAAAGGTGAAGGGGCCTCAAGTCAGCCCCTTATATACACCAAAAGTAATCCAATCGGGAGGTTGTCATGCCAACAAAGAACCCTAAACAGAGTGTAGTGCCACACCCTATTGCAGGTATAAACAAAGGTTACACCAAGGACTAATCCCGAGATTATCTCTTATGTAAAACACTGGAGAGAGAGGGGCTGATATAAAGTAATACATCTTAATTTCATGAGCTTCATGTAATCTAGATGGTACCCACAAGGTCCTTATTATTATCTGCACCAGGGTGATTCTGAGTATCTTGTTCTCATGTACTGAAAGGGTCATACTCGCCTGCTTAGAGCAAACTAGTATGATCCTTCCTATAGTCTTCCTTTAGTCTCAGCGTAGCCAGGGTGGTGGTCTCCTGGTAAATTCTAACTGTCCCACGTTGGGTGCAGTGGGTATAAAGAGGAGCTGTGCCCAATCTAGAAAACATAGAAGTCTTAGTAGATGTGTAAGTCAGAAGTTACTCAATCAAGGTGACTTCTGTAACTGCCACACCCTCTAGAAGTGTTTACATAGAAGAGAGATCTCATTAGAATGAACATTGGCTTAAATAAGATTAAGCTGGGAGTGAGCAAAACAACAAAACTCCCAGATTAGCTAAACATGTCCTCCAACAAAGCACCACCAGGAGTAATTCCTGAGTGCAGAGCCAGGAGTAACCCCTGTGCATTGCTGGGCATGACCCAAAAAACATTAAAATAAAAGGCATTGACTTGTGTGTTAGGGAGATCGGACATCAAGAGGAACTTCACAGTGACCTTGGAAAGACAGGACAGATGGCAGAATCAAACAAGTCAAAGAGTCTGTGGCGGTGAGGACCACCCAATCAGTCTCAGCACCGACACAGGCATCAGGAAGGGGTCCGGAAGGGTGGGCTGGGGTGACTGGGGAAAAGAGCACCTTGGTACCATTAGTAGTTCTATTTGGATCTGGATGTGGCTTCATGCCTCTGTGCCCTGGCACGCTATGTTCTCTCTGCTCATCCACCTGGCAGAGCTCCTGCTTGCCCTTCAAGGCACCATGCACTCTCAGATGGCCTTCACCTCCCCAGGTACAGCAAAATATTGCCTCCTTTGTATCTCTCTGCCATCCAGGCTTCTGTTTCTTCCTCCTCTCCTTTGTGCCCTGGCACCTACTACTGACATGTTTGTGTCCCCTACCCCACTGCTAGTGAGTTCTGAAATAAGAAAGAGTCTCATGAACAAGGGTGGCACAAGAAGGTTCTATGAACAAATATTGTCCTGGGCAATAGTACAACAGGTAGGGTATTAGCCTTGCACGAGGCTGACCCGGTTCGATCCCCAGCATCCCATAGGTCCCCCTACCATCACCAAGAGTAATTTCTGAGTACAGAGCCAAGAGTAATCTCTGAATATTTTCAGGAATGCCCCCAAAAAAAAAGATTATATCCTTTTCTTTTTTAAATTTTAGTGCTTATGGGGACAAATTGCCATTGGATCTTTGTTGAATGAAGGAGTGGGTAAGTGCATATTTGAAGGAATCGACCTTCCATATAGAACACAAATTGGATTTTTTATGAGGTTCTGAGTGGCTCTGGGAACACCAAGGTCAAAGATGTATGGGTCTCTAAAAACCCCATGAACAGGGGCCGGAGCGATAGCTCAGCGGGTAGAGCGCTTGCCTTGCACGTGGCGGCCTATGCCGGTCCGGGTTCAATCCCCGGCATCCCATATGGTCCCCGAGCACCGCCAGGAGTAATTCCTGAGCACAGAGCCAGGAGTAACCCCTGAGCATCGCCGGGTGTGACCCAAAAAAAAAAAAAAAAAAAACCCATGAACTAATTGAACAAACCCCCTCAAATACTACCTCTGCACCCCACAGTAATAATAATGGTGATGGGGTACAGTCCATGTAAGCCTCAAAGCAGTGATCAGGACTTGGTCACTGTGTTCATTTCACAAAAACAGACCAGAGATGACAGAAGATGAGCTTGGGAGACTGGCCCTGACCCACACAGGAACCAGTATCGTGGGGACTCACAGGGACTCTAGTATAGTGACAGCTTACAGAGAGGGTCTTCAATGGCTCTTGATTAGATGAAGCCCCTGTGAGGTTATAATTCTTAACTTTATTTTGGAGTAGCCTCACATATCTAGTAGCAGAATAGTATTTAAGCTGTTCTCAGAGTATTGAAACCAGCATCCTGCCCTGTTCCCCATGCACCTCTCTCCCTCACCCCACATACACCTCCAGGTGTGGTGCTTCTGAGTGGGCAGATGGTAAATCTGACATAACTCTAACAAATAGTATAAAGCCACCAGAATTCTTTCGAGTAAGTGCGGAGGCTCACATGAGGCTATTTTTATGTGCATTTGAATTTTATTTGCATAAATTTACATGCATTTCCCAAAGACTTCACACTTGAGTTCATGAGACTCCACTTCGTTTGTGCCACCCCTGTGGCAGAGGTTGATGTTTCTACTATCTAAGCACAAGGCTTAGTCAGTCCAGAAGTTTCATCTAATACAGTTTTTGACATTGCTGAAGATCTTAAAGACTGCAGAAAATAATTATTTGTATGCATGTGTAATACTTAGCCTTTAATGCGTGCTCATGGTATGTTGAACTTTGCTCTAATCTCAATAAGCCAAAATGTAGCTCTTACTCCCTTTTTGCAGATAAAGAGACAATTTCATGGGGTCAAGGTGACAAGGCTGGGAAGGATTTAATCCTGAATGGACAGTTTGGTTCCATTCATTATATAGTAAATATGAGTTTAAACACTTCAATGAGTCAGATATTATTTTAGGCACTGGGAACATTGGCAGTAATAAAAGAAAAAACATATGAAGCCCCAGCAGACATAAAGTCGCTGTCAGTATAAGTTAGGGTCATCTTTTTCCCTTTTCTTCCTTTGTTGTTGTAGCTGTTGCCATGACCAGGATTCACACATCAGGCTGTAATATTTGCACGCTTTGCTGTGGTCCCAGAAGTCCCTACTTTGTAGTAGAGTTTGAAGTTAGGGAAAGTGTTACCTTCCTTCTTTTTCCCAAGGATTGCTTTAGCTATCTGTGGGGGGGTTATTATTCCATACAAATTTCAGGAGTGTTTGGTCAATTTCTTTTGAAGAATTTTGGGTATCCTTTTTAGACACTGCATTGAATCTGTATAAAGCTCTAGGGAGTATTACCATTTTTTTTTTTTTTTTTGGGTTGGGTCACACCTGGCGATGCTCAGGGGTTACTCCTGGCTCTGCACTCAGGGAATTACTCCTGGCGGTGCTCCGGGGACCATATGGGATCCCGGGAGCAGCGTGCAAGGCAAACGCCCTACCCGCTGGGCTATTGCTCTGCCCCATCAATTTTGATAATGTTAATTCTCCCAATCCTTGAGCAGGGAATGTGTCCCCATTTCCTCAGTTCCTCTTTTATTTTTATTTTTTTTTAATTAATTAATTTATTTATTTACAACCGCTGGACTAGAGCCATTACTGACTGGATCCCACAGGATGTCAAAAGATCACGTGCCTGCCCAGGAGCTGCCCTTGGGCCACCAGTCATAGCATGAAGAGGCTCTGACAAGCGGCTCGGGAGGCTGGAACTCGGCTCACCCCGGGCCCAGCTGACTATGGGACCCCAGGAGGGTAGACGGGTTTTGGGAGTGGGCCCATCACCTCTGGGAGGTCCCGGAAGGAGCCGGATGAGACTTGCCCATCACACTAGCCACCATTTTCTCTGTCCGGATGCTGGGAAACTGCCTCATGACCAGATTAACAGAGCAAAACCAGTTCGAGCCCAGGTCGCGCAAAATAGTGGAAACAGTAATGTCCTTTAATGCACTGCATTCCACGAAGAGCAGGAAAGTTTGGAGGGAGGGAGAGATTAAGAGGAGAGAAATGACATACAGAACCTGCCAAGTAGTTGAGGTGTGGGGGGGGGGGGGGGGGAGAGACGTGGGGACATTGGTGGTGGGTGGAGGGATGGGTGTTGGAACACTGTAGAACCAAAACTCTACATGAGCATCTTGCAATTGTATGTCTAAGGTGGTGTAATAATATTTGGGGGGAATAATAAAATAAAATTAAATCGGAAAAAAAGATCACGTGGCCTCCCACCCACAGGATGGTCATACTTCCTTTGTAAAGACCCTGAAGGAACGGTTTGAGGCTCTTCATATTCCTGAATCAACCAGATGCCATTGGGCTACATTGGCACGTGATAGGGTCCAATGGAAACGTTATTGGCACCCACTAGAGCAAATCGATGAATAACAGGATTCAAGTGATCAAGTGATTTATTTATTTATTTTTGCTTTTTGGGGTCACATCTGGTGACACCCAAGGGTTACTCTTGGATTTTTACTCAGGAATTACTCCTGGCGGTGCTCAGGGGACCACATGGGATGCCAGAGATTGAACCCAGGTCTGTCACGGCAAGGCAAATATCCTACCCACTGTGCTATCACTCTGGCCCCCTTCTTTTATTTCTTGAAGCAACATTTTGCAGTTTTCTTTGTAGAGATTATTTACATTCTTAGTCAAGCTGATTCCTAGGTATTTGATTTTCTGTAGCACAATTGTGAATGGGGTTGTTTCTTTAATATCCCTTTTCTTCTCTTTCATTATTGGCATATAGGAAAGCCATTGACTTTTGGGCATTGATTTTGTACCCTGCCAATCTACTATAGGAACCTATTGTTTCTAGGAGCTTTTTGGTAGAGTTTAGGGTTCTCTAAGTAAAATATCATGTCATCTGCAAATAGTGACAGCTTACTTCTTCCTTTCCTATATGGATGCTCTTAATGTCCTTTTCTTCCCTGATTGCTATGGCAAGTACTTCCAGTACTATATTGAATAGAAGTGATGAAAGTAGGCAACCTTGTCTTGTCCCCGATCTTAGGTGGAAGGCTTTCATGTTTTCCCCCATTGAGAATGATACTTGCTGTAAGTTTTTAGTAGATGGTTTTGACTATATTGAGGAAGGTTCCTTCAATTCCCATTTTATGGAGAATCTTTATCATGAATGGGTGTTGGATCTTGTCAAATGCTTTCTCTGCATCTATTGATATGATCATATGGTTTTTATTTTTCCTCTTACTGATAGGATGAATTATGTTGATTGACTTGCAGATATTAAGCCATCCTTGCATTCCCAGGATGAAACCTACTTGGTCATGGTGTATTGTTGCAGGACAACTAAGAGCCTCTGTATCTACCCTGGATTGCCTCCTGCAAGTCACTTCGTAGATAGGGGGTAGTTTAAATGTGGCAGTTTATCTGACCATGTTTTCTGTACTGGCTGGTATAAATATTCTCTCATGCTACCACAAGCATCGTGGGACTAGCTAGATCGTACCAGCATATTTGCCTGGCCACATTGAATCTCTAAGTAATTAGACCAGAGAGAAATGCTGTTTGCCTCCAAGCAAGCAAGCACAGCTCCCTCATAACTCAAAGGCAACTAAAATTCAAAACTACCTTGAAGTAGAAGAGACTCTTGTGAGGCTTGGAGAAATATTAACTGGCATTAGTAAAGTCTTTGGTACAGAGACATGCCATCTCAAAAAACCCCTTCTCTACCCTATAAAGGCATTTCCAGGCAGATCTTGGCTCAAGACATTAGCATCTAAAAGGGCCTAGGTGAGGTGCTGGGAGACATTGCCTGAGGGCTTTGACCCTGCCTGCTTCCCATAAAAGTGGGAGGTCTGAGTTGCAGAGGAATAAAGCTAGCCTGCTTCCTCTCTTGCGCTCTCTCTTTTTGGGCTCTCTTATTCAGAGTCTTGTCTTTGTCTCCCTCTTTACAGGGTCTTAACACATGGTGGCTGCCATCTTGGCCTACATATAGCTGGAGCTCTAGCTGAGAATCCTAAGCACAGGGTTTTTCCTATTGCTGATTTGTATGCCTGAACCTGTGATAAGTAAAACATGTTAAAACCTTGCCAGATTCCTGAGTTTTCATCCATTCCCCGTCAGCTTCAAAGGTAGAAGGGAACTCGCTTCCCGGTATTGTTGGGGACCCCAGCAGCTCCCCGACAGTGTATAACCTTTTTGATGACTCTTTGGATTCTATTTGCTAGTATTTTACTCAAGATCTTAGCATCTGTGTTCATCAGGGAGATTGGTCTGTAGTTTTCTTTTTTCATGACATCTCTGATTTGGGTATCAGGGTGCTATGTGCCTCATAGAAGTAATTTGGGAGTGTTTCTATTTTTTCAATTTCCTGGAAGCACTTTAAAAAGGCTGGGAGTTGGTCCTTTTTAAAGGTTTGATAAAATTCACTGATGAATCTGTCTGCACCTGGGCTTTTGTGTTTGAGTAGACTTTTGATTACTGATTCCATCTCCTTGTTGATGATAGGTTTTTCGAGGTATTCCAAATTTTCTTGTTGCAGTTTTAGGAGGCTATAGGAACTCAGGAATTTGTCCATTTCTTCTAGGTTCTCTTGTTTCATGGCATACAGACTCTCAAAGTAATCTCTGATGATCTTTTGATCATTCTGCTCCCTTCAAGAAATAAATCTGAGCAATTGGAACAGAAACAGGCTCAAATTTAAAGACTGGGGAAAAAATCCACTCAAACAACCCCTCCAAAAGGTTGGGGTGGCCATACTAGTATCAGACAACATAGACTTCAGGCTGAAAAAGGTCAGCAGGGACAGTGAAG
This sequence comes from Cryptotis parvus, assembly GCA_021461705.1. Lineage (NCBI taxonomy): Eukaryota > Metazoa > Chordata > Mammalia > Eulipotyphla > Soricidae > Cryptotis > Cryptotis parvus. The sequence continues at coordinate 9,960 of JAJIBD010007782.1, read as the reverse complement.
GTCACCTCTTAATCAAGGAATACATATATCAGGAAGAAATTACATTGCTAAACATATATGCACCCAACAAGCAAAATACCTAAAACAACTGCTAATTGACTTTAAAGAAGACATTGACAGCAACACAATCATAGTTGGAGACTTCAACACTGTCTATCAACTCTTGATAGATCGATAAGACTGTAACTCACCAAGGAAATACTTGCCCTAAAGGAAAAAATGGAAGAAAGAGGGCTAGTAGATATGTACAGGGCATTTCAACCACCCAAAGCCGGATACACATTTTTCTCCTGCACATGGAACATACTCCAAGATAGATCACATACTGAGCCACAAAACATACCTCCATAAAATCAAGAAGATAGACATTGTGTCAACTATTTTATCAGACCATAATGCACTGAAAATAGAAGTTAATCTCACACAAAAACGGAGAGTCATACCAAATACCTGGAAACTAAACAGCTCACTGCTGAACAACCAGCAGGTCATAAAAGAAATCAAAATGAAAATCCAAAAAATTCCTTGGAAACAAATGAGACTGAAGACATGAACTATCAGAACTTGTGGGATACAGTGAAAGCAGTGTTAAGAGGAAAGTTCATAACTCTGCAAGCATTCATCAGAAAAGAAGAAAGGGCTATCATAAACAGTCTGACTTCACAGCTTAAGATCTTAGAAAGCGGCCAGCAAAAGAAGCCCAACCATGCAGGAAGAAAGAAGTAAAACCTAGAGCAAAAATCATTGAGCTGGAATTCCAAAAAACAATCCAAAATATCAACAAAACCAAGAGCTGGTTCTTTGAAAAAACAAGCAAGATTGACAAAGCATTTGCAAGACTCACAGGAAAGGGAAAAAGAGGACCCAAATAATTAGAATCAGAAACGAAAAGGGGGACATAACAACTGAAACCACAACAGCCCTGAGCTCTTAATCACTGTCCTTTACTGACTCCCAAACACCCGAGCTAATGGCGCCAAGGCAGAAGGCTTGAGAGCCTCAAGCCCTTCCTGAAATAAATGAGGTCAATTCATTTCCAGCTGAATAACCAGGTGCTCTTGCTAAGCCAGAGTTTACTGAACTTGGCCTTTGCAGAATCCTTCAGGTCTTTTATCAATCTTATTTATTTCTTATTACTTCTAATTTTAAAAGTCCTTAAAGGAAAGTAAGGTAGGTGTTACCAGCCCCAGGACAGTGAGAGACTTGGGGCTTAATAATATTTAGTTTAGCTAAAATAATAATAATGAAGCACCTATATGTTAAGGAACTGGAATTTTTAAAAAAAATAAATGGAAGCAAATGGTTCCCTCAGATACCTTATAGCTTAGCTTAGTATGGTATGAATACTTTCAATGTAAATAATTTGTAAAACATATGATAATAAAAGTATTTACCAAGCAAAATGACACAGCAGAGGAGGAAGAAGATAATAATAATAATAATAATAATAATAATAATAATAATAATAATAATTCTACCTGGATGGGCAGGATCAAAGAAAGTTAGTGAGATGATGGAAAATCTAGGTTTTGAAGGATAAATAGGAGTTTTCTAAAAAGAAAAGAAAATAAAATACAGAAAGAGGAAATTGATTACATGAAGGCACAAGGTCTTACAAAAACACTTAAGAATTCAGCAGCAAGCACTTGAGAAAGGCTCACTAAGCCTTTCAGATCAGTCTGGAAGGTAACCCAGATTTGCTGATTCCTAGTCTAGATTTCCTTTTGAAATTTTGTTGGGAGCATCTATCCCTGGGTGTTGCCCAGCATCAGAGAAGCATTGGTCATGGTGCTGCAATTGCCATGAATTTATCCTTCGTAGGTCCCTTCTCAAAAGATTTAGACATTAGGGATACAATGGCCACCCAGGATGGTCTTACTCCCCACATGAGACATGTGCTCCAGAGGGGAAAAGGAGGTTGCTGGGCCAGGAAGACCACTAAATCATTCCAGGTCAGAGATCTAAGCTTTGTTCTAAGCTCTTGAGGATTTTCCTGAAGGGTTATAACTGGATATGCGAGAGAGAGGATTTACGGAGGACAGAATAAGACTGAACTAGACAGAGTCAAAGTTAAGTTCAGGAGACTGTGATGAAGTTTAAGGGGACAGGAGGATGATGACTCCAATGTTCCATGAGCCATTCAAGAGAAAGGATATCACGAGTCTATCCCAAGATATTGTGGCTAGTGATCCCAGCCATATTATCCATCTTAGCAACAACTGAAAATTAGCTAAATTCCCAATGACTAGCAGATGGATAAACGGAGCAGCATGTCCATACCATGGTGGAAAATTATTAAGCTATAGTAAGAATAAGCTGGGGCTGGAGCATAGCACTGTGGGTAGGATGTTTGCCTTGCACACAACCGACCCAGGTTCAATTCCCCCACATCCCATATGGACCCCCGAGCACTGGCAGGAGTAATTCCTGAGTGCAGAGCCAGGAGTAACACCTGAGCATTTCTGGGTGTGACCCAAAAAAGCAGACAGACAGACCGACAGACAGACAGACAGAGATAATTAGATAAAAAGAAAAAGCTGCTGATCCATATTATAGTGTGGCTGGAGTGCAAAAACATTAAGCTAAGTTAAAGAAGCCAGACAGGGAAGAACACAAATATAAATATTATATTTACAGGAAATAGATAAAACCATAGAAACAAAAACCAGATCGCATAGAAAACAAGGGAAGTAGAGACTAACATAAACAAGCAGAAGGAAAATTGGGGGGGTTGATGAGAATGTCCTAAAATCGGTTGCAGTAAGGACTGTCCAACTGTATAAGTTTATTAAAAGGTGTACTCTTGGGTCGGGAGCGATAGCCCAGCAGGTACAGCGTTTGCCTTGCACGCGGCTGGTCTGTGCCAGCTGGGGTTCGTTCCCCGGCATCCCATATGGTCCCCCGAGCACCGCTTAGGAGTAATTCCTGAGTGCAGAGCCAGGAGTAACCCCTGAGCATCCCTGGGTGTGACCCAAAAAGTAAAAAAAATAAAATAAAAAGGTGTACTCTTTTAATGAGTGAATATTGCTAATATGTAAATTATATGTAAATAAAGGTCATTAAAGCAAGAGTAATAATGGCATCTTGGACTAGGATAGTTGGGGGGCTGAGAGGTTGGCAAGTTCCGAAGCTGCAGTGAACTTGCCCACACAGATCCCTTTGAGCAACCCCAAACCATTCAAGCTCACTACCTCACCTTTAAAAGCAGGCATTGGCGCAGCACTGGGGGACATGATTCCATCAAGAAGGGGAGAGGCGAGGAGAGCATAGTTCTTACACTGAACCTCCATCTTCATCTCAGGATGGGTCCCAAGCTGATTCCAAGCTCAGAAGCTGAGAACTGTGATGTGAAGCTACTTTAATCTGCATGTCTTTCCTGGGAAGAGAACGCCAGACACTGGAGTTGGAGGAAGATGGGTTTACATCCTGGCACCATTTTCTGTTGTTAGACATTTTTTTTGTTTGTTTGTTTGTTTGTTTTTGCTTTTTGGGTCACACCCGGCGATGCTCAGGGGTTTCTCCTGGCTCTGCACTCAGAAATTACTCCTGGTGGTGCTCAGGTGACCATATGGGATGCCGGGATCAAACCCAGGCCGGCACAGGCCGGCCGCATGCAAGGCAAACGCCCTACCCGCTGGGCTATCGCCTCCAACCCTCGTTGTTAGACATTTTGAGCCTCAGGCTCCTCCTCTGAGAAATGAGTCAATATCCTCATATACCTACTGTGAAATTTAACAGACATCTAGACCATGAGTAGTTCTCTGTAGGGATTACACTTTTACTTCCTATTCCCTGCTTTTTTCATAAATAGCCACTATTCTTCCCAACCATGTTTGCAACTTCACAGACATCACTTCTACTTAGTTTCCCAGGATCGCTGGTTGTCATGGAATCTGTGGGATGCAGAGAAGGATGCAAACACCCCTCCTAATCTCCACTCTTACCTTGCACTAACTTTTCTCCATTGTCCTCCCCATCCTGTGACCAATGAATTATACTCACCCAGGGTCCTGAGGGAAGATTTGCTCATCTATGTCTGCCACTAGGGGGAAGAAATGGATGAACAAACTTCCTTCAGCAGGAACTACCTTTGCATACAACAAAATCATTCCAGAGACCAACTGCTCCTCCCAGCACTGACAAACTCCAGCCAGCACCACTTCTCAGCCCTGTTTGGGATCCTCCAACATCTGTCTAATGGGACTGAGGGCATCTGTCGCATGAGACCAAGAGACCAAGTCTACATTTGTTAGAGCATTTCACAGATCTTTCTGCTTCCCCAAAGGAGAAGTCAGTGACTAAGTTACTTGGTCTACAAGTCAGAGTTAATGTGAAGAAATCCAAAAAAGAACATCTGAGGGGGCCGGAGTGATAGTCCAGCCAGTAGGGCGTTTGCCTTTGCACGCAGCTAGGATGCTGGCTCGGGTTCGATCCCCAGCATCCCATATGGTCCCCCGAGCACCACCAGGAGTAACTCCCGAGTGCAGAGCCAGGAGTAACCCCTGAGTATCGCTGGGTGTGACCCAAAAAAGCAAAAAAAAAAAGAGCATCTGAGAATGTGTTTTTCTCTGACAGAGTGGGGCTGCATGAGAACTGGAAAACAAAGTAATGGCTGCCTCACTGGACCTTCAGGAGTCCAGGCAGAATTTAAGCCAGTAAGAGAAAGGGAAAGGGGTGAGAGAATCGAATGGGAAGGAACATGCCATAAGTTACTTGTCAGTATCTGGTTAGCAGTATTTTTCATCTGGGAATCCCATCTGCTGTCAGGGTAAAGTGACAGCCCAGGGTAAATGGGAGGGTGGGCATCCGCCCATGCCACCCTGAGTCCTCTGCCTGACTCAGCAGATACATTCAGACCCCCTGCACGGTCTGAATGTAGACCCAGCCGACCATCAAGTTGGTCCCAGTCACAAATCATCTTCCTTCAGCAATATCCAGTTTCTGGGTAGAGCCCCTCTTTGGTCATGTGGCCATACCCTTATTGGACAATCTTTACTTAGTACCTACATTGCCAACGTCCAGTTCTAAGCCCTGCTCTAGGAGTGCAGGCATCTTCCAAGTGGTTTGGGACCATAGAAACTTGCTGCTTCATTTGGAGGTCACGTGTTCTTCCCCAAAGTGTTCACACCCCCTCTAGTGTGGCAGGCCACATGCACCATACTGAAGTCCAGCTGAGGGTATCAAGTATGGATTAGGGGAACTGAGCTAGGCTTGTAGAGAGCCACCCACAAGCATTTGGCTTCCGGATTTGTTATTCACTGTAAGAATATGGTTTCAACAATTGGAATTTTTTTTTGGGGGTCACACCTGACAATGCTCAGGGGTTTCTCCTGGCTCTGCACTCAGGAATTACTCGTGGCGGTGCTCGGGGGACCATATGGGATGCCGGGATCGAACCCAAGCCAGGCCAACATGGGCCAGCCGGCTGCAAGACAAATGCCCTACCCGCTGGACTATCGCTCCGGCCCCCTATTGGAATGGTTTGTGTCTCAATCCCAAACATAAAGAGGGAATCACAATATTCCCCCCAAAGAGCAGTGTGAGGAGAGCCAAAAGGAGGGCTCACAGGGTGGCACAAAGGTTTACTACCCATCCCCACACCTGGTGGTGCCCTGAGTGCTGCAGAGAGTGATTTACTCCCAGCGCTGAGCAGTGAGGAGCCCCTGAGCATTCAGGTGTGTCCCCAAAACAAAAGCAAAAGGAAGGAAGGCAGAACTAAGAACAGTGCTTGACACAGGTTGAGTTCTATTATCTCCTCATCATCACTGTTATCTGCTCCTGTCCCGGAGGGCAGCTGCTTTGCTCCATCCCACAACCAGTGACACCAAGTCCTAGACATTTCTCTCCACTGGTTTGGTGTGTCCACCTTCTGTCCCCCAGTTAGTGCTGTTCTTTTGTTTGTTTTCTTTTCAGGGAGAGCGCTAACACAGATTATGCAGTCGAGTTTCCCACATTTGGGAAAATCGCAGGAGTCAGCACATCCGGAGTGCAACGGATAAGCCTCGCCATGGGAAAACCACCTTCGGTGTGCTCAGCTTCGGCAGCACATATACTAAAACCACCTTCGTGATCATGGTATCTCCCTTGCCAGGTAAGTATAGTGCTGTTGTGTTTTTTATTACAAAATGGTTTACTAGCATCCACGCTGCCCAGTGCCAGTGGAGATGGGCCTTTTCCCATGTTCCTGGTCCCTCCACCTCGGCAGTTGCTCTATGGCAGGCGCCGGCCCTGGGACAGTGTCCTTGTTGCTCAGGCTACAAGCCAGGGTCAAGCCACACTTAGAGATGCCATGAAGATGCTCTCAGTTGAGTGACTGCCACCTCCAGCACCTGAGAAGAAGCCATTAGCATTGGAGGCCACAGCCACAACCACATGGATGACCCTGTGCCCTGGAGGAGTGGAGAGTTTTCCAGGCTGGGATAAGTGGCCAGAAGCCTGGCTACATGGGCATGAGTGTTGGCACAGCATCACCATCTCATTGCCACCAATGCCCCCAACATTGAGGATCTGTAACCCGGAGCCCTGGAGCGAGGAGATGACACTGGTAAGGGTAACTGGCAGTGGGTTCTTGAAGATGATCTGGACTCCATACTCCTGGCCAACCATGGGAGTGCCCAGTAAGGCGAGGGGAGGTCTCACGGCACACTCCGGAAAGTGTGCTGCTTGGCTGGCACCTGCCCTCTCTCCTTGAGGTGGCTGGAGACTTGAACAGCAGGGGTTGGCGATAGGGGTGGGGGTTGTCCTGGTCCTCACTGTAGGTGTTTACAATGCGGTCTGCAGGCTTTCTCACAATCTAACTTGTATTTCACATTCCTCCCTTTGGGGATCTTTCACAAAGATATCTGAGCTTCCCCTAAAGCTACTAGCAGACCAGAGATATGCACTGAGATGTCTATCACAGTGTTATTTATAATGGGAAGAGGGGCAGGGAAACCCCAAATAGAGCAGTTTAAAATACTGTTTCAGGGGCCGGAGCGATAGCCCAGCGGGTAGGGCCTTTGCCTTGCATGCTTGCATGCAGCCAGCCTGTGCCGGCCTGGGTTCAATGCCCGCCTGGGTTCAATGCCCGCCTGGGTTCGATGCCGGCCTGGGTTTGATCCCCGGCCTGGGTTCGATCCCCCAGCATCCCATATGGTCCCCCCGAGCACCGCCAGGAGTAATTCCTGAGTGCAGAGCCAGGAGAAACCCCTGAGCATTGCCGGGTGTGACCCCCAAAAAAAAAAAAAGCAAATAAAATAATAAAATACTGTTTCAGGGGCCAGAGTGATAGTACAGCAGGTAGGGCAGTTGCCTTGTGTGCAGCTGACTTGGGTTTGATCCCCAGCATCCCATATGGTTTCTTGAGTACCACCAGGAGTAATTCCTGAGCAAAGAGCCAGGAGTAACCCCTGAGCATCACCAGATATGACCCAAAAAAGCAAAAAATAAATAAATAAATAAATAAAATAAAAATACTGCTTCAGTCTTTGAACCATATCACAGAATCCCAGAAGTAACAGGAATTTTTCTCACCATTCCTTAGATGGCCTGGCATTAGATATCAAATTTCATAGGGTTCACCTGTATCCTTAAAATAAGTCCAAACACTTAGCAGCTAGAACACGATCAGATTCTATCTAGTTCTGATATCAGGTGTGGGCCTGATTCTTGGTTTATATTGGATTTGGGGTTGTGGGTGACATTGCTTGACTGACTCCTGGTGTTTCACAGGAAGCCAGGAATGTACTAGGAGAATGAACCCAGGCATCCTAGATACTCTGCACTCAGCTCTTAGAGCTGTCTCTTCGGGCCTATAGATGGGTTCTAATCTAGTACATAAGAAGGAGCTAGTGACCTCTGTGGGGTCCTTTTTATAAGAACTTCAGTTCCTTTCAAAAAGGGCTTGACCCTTATCACTTACTCACCTCCCAGAGGCCACCCTCACAGCTAAATACCACCACCTTAGGGTTTAAGATGTCAACGTATGAATTTGGTAGGGATACACCATTCAGAATGCAGGAGGCCTGGGTTCAGTCTCTGGCACTTGAGAGACCCCCCACTCACCCTCTAGCACCACCAGGAGTGACATCCAAGCACATAGTCAGGAATAGCCCTTGAACACCTCTGGGTGTGGTCCACAAAGAAAAAGAAAACAAAAATAAACAAGAAATAAATGATAGAAATTGTCTAGCATTGAGCAGATTGGCTATGTCCACTTAATAAAATGTTATGCAGCTTGCAGACTCCTTACAGACTCCTCATTGATATGTAAAACATTAAGTGAAAATATGACAATATAAAAACAAGATAAGCAGCCTGGTCCTAATTTTGTCGTGCAAATATGCATAGAGGGAAAAATAATAAAATGGCAACCAAGTTTATCACTGAGTGGTGCTTTATAATCCAGAGAAGAGCAAGAGGAACTGTGTGTCTAAATCAGCCTCTCAAGACTGCTCTGCAATAGATGTGCCTTGAACTGGAGTGACAGAGTCTCAAGTGGGGAGACTCAATCATATACGGCAATTTCTGTGGTAGAACGTCCACTTGCTCTCCAGATACAAGCCACCTTCTCCAAGCTCTGCTTGATAATAGAGACTATTCTGGCCCTCTCTGCACTGACGGTTCTCTGATTCTCTGCTGAGGCAGAACAAGGGACAGGAGATAGTACTGGAACCCACCATCTCCTAATGCTCCTCCTCTATCTTCTAGTTTCCTACATACCAGGTCAGTTCAAACTACATTCTTTGTCTCCTCTTTCTTAGCCATGCAGATACGAGCTTAATTCTTCCTCTCCAAACTTACCCCATGTATCTCTAGGCATCAATAGGCAGTAGAAAATCTATTGTACTGCTGCACTCTTTCTTTTCTGTTTGTTTTTTGGGTCACACCTGATGATGCTCAGGGCTTACTCCTGGCTCTGCACTCAAGAATTACTCTTGGAAGTGCTCGGGGGTCAGGGATGCCCGGGATCGAATTTGGGTCCAGCATATGCAAGACAACTGCCCTACCAATTGTGCTATCACTCTGGCCCCAAAATTTTTTAATTTTTAAAAATTATTGGGGGAAGCATCGCCAGGAGTAATTCCTGAGTGCAGAGCCAGGAGTAACCCCTGAGCATCGCCGGGGTGTGACCCAAAAAAAAGCAAAAAAAAAAATATCGGGGGCCTTTTATGGGTCATACACAGCGATGCTGTCAGAAGTTACTCCTGGCGATGCTTGGGGGACTTTCTGGGAAACCAGGGATTGAAACGGGGTTGGCCATGAGCAAGGCTAACGTTCTCCCTGCAGCACTATCACTCTGACCGTCACTCTCATTTTCATTGCTTGACCTTTGCTTGTTTTCCAACTCAGTTCAAATCTCTGATTTTCCAGAGATGAATCAGACCAGATAACCAGTCTCTTCCTGCTGAGCCTCTTGTCCCATGTACAAGACTTCATTAGCATTGTTTTCTCAAGATGGCTACAAGGATTTGATGGGATCACATCTAGGACTTCCTGACAAATTCTAAAATTCCTCATAAATCTAAGATCCTCCTCCTCTTTGCCCCTGAAGACCACGATGCAGCCATCTTTCTCTCAAGTAGATAAGAACAGAAAATCTTGACAAGTCCCATTTTCACTATGCATGTTCCCTTCTAAGATGGCATCATCAGTCAGATGAGTTATTTTAGGCATTGGGGAGGTAACTCTTGCTACTGGTGCTTTTATGAAACTTCTACAAGGTTATTTATCTATGATTTGCTTTATCCATATGTTGCTTTTGATAAAAACAACATATGGATAAACCCTGATTATTTGGAGGTCACGATGACTTGTACCAAAGTTTCTGCAATATACTCTAAACAAATATCATTTTGTTTATTTAAACATCAAAACTTTTGCTCCCCCAGCCCTCACCACCTGAACTGTTGGATGCAAGTAGTTTTAAAGACTAATGCAGTGTGGTTCTTTGAGTGAAGGAAATTAAATCACTTCAATTTC
>JAJIBD010007781.1:0-53472 GCA_021461705.1 Cryptotis parvus | reverse complement strand
TAAAAGTTAAGGAAAACAGGGCATTAGACAATGCAGGGTCATCCAGTTTCCAGTCCTGTTTCCTTAGCTCTGGAAGTCCCCTGCTTACAGGAAGAGCTGCACAGGATCTGGCGATCATGTTTTTCCCAGTAATTCTTAAACTCTTGCAATTATAGTTTCCTTTGTCTCCTGTTTCCCTTTTTTGCTTCTTCACCCACTAAATAATAATGAACTTTCTTGACTTACACAGAATAAACCTATCATAGATAGAAAATGCATTCATATAATGCACCTACTTTGCTGAACATCAGAACTTACTTAATCTGACCAAAAAATACAATCACAATTCTTACAGAAGATGGGTGAACTCATCTAATACAAAGTTCATTTTATTGTAAGACAATGAATATCTCATGTAATTTATTGACTGTACTGAAAAGTGAGGAGCAGTTTGATTGTACTGGAAGTGAGAAACAGGTCGACCTATGGGACCATATCAATGCACTCTATTATTCAAACTATGGAACATTTGGAGCTTTGAACTAGAATCAATTGTTGAATGATGGGAAAGATACAGTGGTAGGGTCACAAGTGTCTCTTCTGATTAGGCTCGAGAGCAACTGAGGGAAGGTTATTTATCATCATTTCAAGGCCAACTGGAAGGCGTAGCTCACTGCAGCTTCGCAGCATCCCAAGGCAGTTGTGTGTCCCATACCACACATTGTTAGTCCAAAAAACTACCGAAATTCAAAGAACAATGTCTGCTGTATGTATCTCAACTTTGCACCATGATTGAGCTGAAAATTTATTAAGTCAAGGACATCTGTGCCAGTGTTAGTTTGAACACTAATTAACTGTTAGCCTTTTCATTAACAGTGTTGTCACTAGATTGTAAGTTCAATTAAACAGGGATCTTTGTCTTTTATTAATTATGATGCCCTCAACTCCCAGAACAGTGCATAGCACTTAGTAGGTACTCATTAAGTAGTGTCTAATTAATTGTGTTTATTCTGGGTCAGATACTGAACTGTTTGCATAGTTTGAAAAAAAGTAAGTGATGTATATGACATATATTTTCCTTTTAAAAAAAAGGAATAATTGAAATAACAGGTGCTGAGTGCAAGAGCTTTTGTCATGTCAGAAGTAAAGTATTATATAGCAAGTAGTTGCCTGCTTGTGTATGGTTCTGTTTTGACAGTGATGGGCATCCCAGAAGTGAGAGGCCTTCAGTTTGGGACCATTAGTTGATTCATCCCAGCATCCTTGTCTTACAGGGAATGTAGGTCGAAAGATTTAGGCAGGGGCCAACAGCTTCTTTAACAGAGGAGCCAGGACTCAGCCCCTGTATCTAGACTCAGTGTGGAGGGACAAAGGATGCACATCAGTGAGCGTAGAACTCCTGGTAGATACTGTTTTTAAGTTTGAGAGGGTAAGGGTGGGAGCTTGTAGCACACTTCTGTGGCTTTTTATTTTCCAGGGTCAGCATGCAGGTTGTCCTCAGAGAACTTGGAGCCCTCTCCTGGCAAATCTTAGCCAAGTGAGCTGCCCTATGGAGGGTGTGCAGTGCTTGGGGGCCTCCAGGCTAAACCCGGTGATGCTCAGGGGCTGTATGGTACCAGAGATCAAGACTGGGTGGGAACATCTTTTGTACCATTTCCCTGACCCACTTTCATTTTATTTAATTACCATGAATTGCAAAGCGGTTGTAACTGTTTTAGGCACTCAGGTCTAGATTCTGATACATATGAAATTAATTATATATCATTAGACTCTGAGGCCTAGAGTCTTAATGATACTTATCTAATCTTCCCAAGTTCATTATATCCGTTTATCTTGGGGAGTAGAGATTAGTTAATGATGTGAACAACGAAGTGTTTCAGGTATTGGCTACTGTACCCTCTCAAGGCTCTGTAGAGGCAGGACCGAAGTTCTGGCTTGATTCTCTGGACTTCTCAATCTAGGAATCAGGTCTTCCTCTGCTGACAGCAGCTGCCACCTACCTTACGCCTGGTGGCCCAGGGTTTGTCGCTGCCCACAAGGATGTGTTTTTAACCCTTCAGTTTAGCCTTTTAACTCTCGGTCCTTTGGTTCTACTCATAGTCATGGTTTGAATTTCTACATAACTGGGATTTTAAAGCATCTTTAATATATTACTGGGTTTGGGGGCAGAGAGAAAATCAATTCATCATTGTCTTTGGAACACACATCAGAATATGCACTTTAAAAGAGTTTAGTTTTAAAATGTTATCTGTGTTTTCATCTCTGCAGATGAAAACAGAGATTTGTGATTTTAGCTTTCTCATTTTTTGTATTGCTCTTTTATTTCTTAAAAAAAAAACCAAGTATCTAGCAGTTAGCACATAAGAACTTCAAAGTGAACTCGCTGCCTTGGGAGTGAAGACTGCCCGGCTTGGCAAGCTTCTGCTGCCTAGCCTGGTGTGAATTTGCTCTCTGATTTCACACCGTGTTAAAGTGCAGGCATTTTTCTCAGTAGGGGAGCTGGAGACCCTCTGTTGCCCGTGGCAAGATGGCTGTCCAGGAGCCCAACAGATCATCTGCCAGCAGGACCAGAGTCCAGGGACACAAAGATGCCCAGCTCTGTTTTCCTCCAGAATCAGCTCTGGCTTGAGTTGGAACTACGAATGCCTGCAGGCTAATCCAAACACATGATGAGACGAAGCCAAAGCAGAATGGTTCCTGACCGATCTGCTGTTTCTAGCCATTTACCACAGAACAGGCCAACATCCCTGTCATTCTGATGGCACAGACTTGGGGACTGGCACAAACTTGGGTACTGATTCTAGTTTTGGCATTTTTCTTATTATAAATAATGTCAAGCAAAGAAAGGAAAATTTCATTATTAATGGAGAACATTTTGTGTTTAATTCCTTTTTTTTCCTCCAGAGGGGAAGGGCTTTTTAAGGGGTGCTCTGGAGGTCCAGGGGGCCACCAGTGGTTCTTAACCAACTCAGCTGCGGTCAGTGCAGACTTATTCAAGGCCACACTCAGAGATGCTCAGGGAACCATGTGGTAACAGAGATGGAGCCCGGTTGGACATCTGCTAGGCATATTCCCTAACCCTTGTGCTATCTCCTGGCCCCTGCATTTTATTCTTAGTAGGGTACAAGGAGAGAGAGAGAGAGCAGCCTTCGGAACAGAGAGGCGCAGATGGGACACAGGCTTACTCAGTTGGACCATTTTGTGTATTTCAACAAAGCTTTTCTTTAGATGTTGCAATGTTAAGCATTTCTTCTTGTGACTGTAACATTGAGCTTTGATTTTTGCTTAAAAGGAATTAAATGTGAAATTGCAATGTGAGTCCTCAGGGATGGCTCCCTGTCTTCCCTTCCTCTGCTATATGGAAGATCTTCAGCAGATGATTTTGGCTCATGGCCTCTTACTTGGGGACAGCAGGGAGAACACTCCTTGGACATTGTTGTGTGCCCCAAACTCACCTGAGTCTGCAGGACTGTCTCTTGTTCCTTCAGCACCTGGGCCTGAAGCTTCCATTCTGCTGCCTGGTTCAGCAGCTGAGAAAAGAAAGAACACACGGGAAGCCTGTCATCTTGTGAACCATTATTGGGTAGTATTTTGTATGTACAATTTCATCACTTGCTCATTAACTTTCTTGAGTATTTTTTTGAACTCTGTAAAAGACCTAAGAAAGCTAAGAAAACTAATCTAAAAACTTGAGATCTCAGGCTAAAGAGAGGCACAGTGGGGTATGGGGCTTGTCAATCTGGTTCTGTTCCTGAATGGTTCTCTGAGCAGCACCAGGAATAACTCCTGAGTGCAGAGCCAGGAGTAAGCCTTAAACACAGCCAGATGTGGTCCTATAACAGAAAAGCTGGGTTTGAGCATAGCTTTTCCTGGAGTTAGTCCTGGTCACCCCATTTTCCATAAGTCCCTTCCTGTCCATTTGCAGCTCTTTCTATTCCTGTCACCCTTCTTTTTTAAAAAAATATTTTATTATACCACCATGAGATATACAATTACAAAGATGTTCATGTTTGGGTTTCAGTCATACAGTGTTTCAACATCCATCCGTCCACCAGTGCCCATTTCCCACCACCAATGTCCCAGATTCCCTCCCCCTCACCTAGCCTGCCTCTATGGCAGGTTCTTTATCTCTTTTCTCTCTTTCTCTTTCTCTCTCTCTTTTTCTGTCTTCCTTCTCTTAAATATTGTGGATTGTAATACATACACTTAGAGGTTATCATGTGTATCTTTTTGCCTGTATTTAATTCTCAGTTCTAGGTTGGTGTTAGCACTTTTGACAATTCCCTTCTCTGTGTTGACTAACCTCTGACTGCCACACGTTTGTGGTAATTTCCACCTTTCCTGTCACCCTTCTTAAGATCTGAAATAACCTTCTTTGATTGTCTAAAGCCTGACCTTTACTAGTTGCACTCTGGTCTCCATGCTGGGCCAGTCTTCTTGGTATTATCACTGCTAAGTTCTAAGACCTGTCTTTGTGCTAAATATTTGATAGTCACTTGTTAAATGGAAGAATAACCAATTTCTTTTAAAAGAGATGTAGCAGGGCGTTTAGAGAGGCAGTGTATCAGGTAGGATGCTTGCTTTGCACACTGTCAACCCTGGTTCAATTCCAGGCACCCTATATGGTCCTCCAAGCCCCACAGAAAAACAACATGAAAGAGGGATAGTAAGAATAGCGCCTCTGCCTGAACTGGCTAATTTAGGTCTCCAAGAGAGTGAAGGCTCTTTCTCAGCTAGTGCTGATGATCAGAACTACTTTCTCAAGGGTTCTGTGCTCCCAAGCAGACAGAAAGACACAGACTCAAGCAATACATACATATTCCTTTTCGCGTGCATGTCGGCTCCTCCGATTCTTTCATCAGTTCCTGCGCCTGCTCAAGTTTGGCATCTACCAGCTTCTGCTGCAGTTCTCTATGCTTAAATATTTTGTCCAGATGCTAGGGAAAGAAGAGAGGACACATATCAAGTTTGACTTATATTGTGCTCAGAAAAGGAAAAGAAAGCATAATCTTTGCAGAAACATACATCTAGTAGGTTATAGGGTTTAAAAGAAACAAAGAGATAAATGCATTGGTACCAAACAGAACATAAGATGTCTGATATATGTACATTTTTGTAGACATGCACATATATGTACATTTTTGTAAATATTAAAATATTTTAAAAGCTGTGAATTGGTGAAACCCTGTATTTTTGCACAACACAAAGATGGTGAGGGCTGAAATCAACAACTGTTTTTTTTTTTTTTTTTGAGGAAGCCGGTGCCTTTTTTTTTTTTTTATTTTTGGTTTTGGGTCACCGGCGTGCTCGGGTGTCCTGGCTCTCGCCTCAGGATCCCTGGCGGGCCGGGGACCTGGGCCGGGTGGAACCCTGGGCGGGGCCGGCGCGCCTAACTGTTTTCTCAGCTGGGGGATGCTAATTACTGTGCTAGCCGGTACCATGACATAAACCATAAGGGTTAGAACACTGTAACTTGATATTTTTGGTCTTTCTATGAGCCATTTCCCCTTTCCCTTTGTAGTTGTGTTGTAGGGTCACACTCCTAGTTGGGGTTACGTAAAGCTTTTCTTTAAGGGTTTGGGCCGCTCAGAGTGCTGTGGGCTTACTCCTGTCTTTGTGCTCAGGGATCATTGGTGGAGTTGCGGGACCATATGCGGTGCTGGGTATTGAGCTGGGTCAGCTGCAAGCCCCTTAAGGCCTATACTATCTCTCTAACTCCCATAAGGCCACATTTACACAATGATACTGTGTGTCATGGTCAATTCTCTTCATTCTTGCCTCAAGGGTTGCGTGTCAGCATGTGGCCTGGGCTCAGAACTGAGGTGGGGGCTGTGTCTCTAACCTCCTCTTGGTACCCCAAGTGGGCAAGACAAAACCAAGAATCAAAGATCAGTTGATTTGCAAGTATGCTACTGCTTTCATCACATTTTCTTTTTCAATTGTTGTGGGGGGCCGCTGCTGAGTACTTTGGAGCCACTGGGCCATGTCAGGCATTTGTGGGGGTCATGGCGTGCCAGAGATGGAAACTGAGGCCTCATAAACGCTTGATAGTCTTCGACCTGAGTCATGTTCCAGGCTACTATTCTACATTTTTGAACTCTCAGCTATGGGTGAACAGAGCAGCCAATTCTTCCTCAGTTTCTTGGTCTTTTGGAGGCTCCTTCCCAAGTGCACCTGTGGAGTCTTGTTTCGAATTCCATAGACCCTATGCAGACATTTGCAATGAGTGTGCTAGACCATTCTTAACTGAAGTGCCCGGACAATAATGGCATTCTCTTTTAATCTCTTCTCTTTTTGTTTTCTCCTGAACCTCCATTGTCAGTGAGATTCACCTCTGACAAGACAAAATTGTAGACTATCACTTGGGGTTTCTTCATGTACCTAATAGTTGCTACCATGTACTCTTGTTTTTCTTCCTAAAAATCTTACCATATTGCCAGTAGAGCCTCTTGGACTGTGTTATGTTACATTTTAAGGCAGATATTTAAAACTTGGGTGTACTGGAGAAGAGAATTTGGCGATGTTGAAATCCTGAGTGGGCATATGGAGCCTTATAAACACTAAATTATAAACACTAAATATTGAAATATAATTTTGGAATAATAAAATATTCCTTAGACTATTTTATGTAAACTATTGAAAGCAATGCTCTGATTTTTTTGGTAATGACTGTAGGTAGGTGCTTTAACCTCAATGTCTATGCTTTCCATCTATAAAATGTGGATGATGTTATTTTCTAGTGTGTTTTATTGCTGAGACAATTCAGTGAATGTTAGATATAAAGTAGAATACTTAGTGCATTGGTTGATGCAAACTACTAAAACACTACTATAATGATACTTTTACAGTATGCATCATTTAATTCCTATTATTGTATTATTAATGCTATTATTGTCTTTAGTGTATATAGAATACAGATCCTTAATTTATATGACAGTGATTCTAAAGAATCTGTAAGTTTTTCTTTTTGGATGTAGAGAGAAGGCTTAAAAGACAGAAGGGGACCCAAGCAATAGTGCAGCAGTAAGGCCCTGGCCTTACATGTGGCTGACATGAGATTGATCCCTGGCACACCTAGAGTCCTGCCAGAAGTGATCCTTGAGCACAGAACTAGGAGTCAGCCCTGAGCACAACCAGGTATGTTGCCAGACCAAAACGAAAAAAGACAGAGGGGCTAGAGAGAGACTAAGAGTTAAGGCACTTGCCTTGGATGTAGGCAGCTTCCGTCCTGATCCCTTGCACTCCGTATGGTCCCCTAGCTCAGGAGTAAATCCTGAGCACAGTGCCAAGAGTAAGCCTTAAGCACTACCAAGTATGGCCCAACCTTCCCCCCATTCTCTAAATAAAATAAGGCTCAGAAAGACTGTTTTTGAGGGTAAAGTACTCATAGCCTCTACTATCTATTTACTACCTACTCTCTGTCATGATTTCAGTTTTGAAGGAATTCCTTGTGATGATCAGATTTTTTTTTTGGTTTGCAAATAGTGCTTGTTTTTATCTTGGTCGAATAAACTGATAACCCAAATATTAGTTAACGTAGAGCATTGGTTAACTTGGTTGACAAGTCCCCAGCTCCACAATTCTCATCACTGACTGTGGGCAGCCGGGCCTCTGAGTTGTTGGCTGTGGTCTCACCTCCTCTCTGAGCTCGTACTGATCAATGATGCTCTTGAGTTTCTCCGCAAGCTCTGTGTTCTCCTGACACAGCCGCATGTTCCGCTCACTCTGCTGCTCAATCTGGGCTTGGATATCAGTCAGGGTACTCTGGAAATGATTTGTGATATCCTTTCTTTTCTCTTCTTCCTCGCGAGCCCGCTGAAGGGTTTCCTCCTGTGGATGGAGAGCAGACTGGTTCTGTTCTGCTGGCTTCCAGGCGCCCTGGGCACCGGGCTAGGGTCTCAGGGCTAGGTCAAAGACGGAAGGTGGGAATGTGGTAAGGTTAGTAGGATTTTTGTCCCCTCAGTTCTCTAGAGCTAATGCTGTGGAGCCTCCCAGGAAATGTATGAACAGAAGTTCTAGCTGTGAATAAATGCACAGTCACTCAGGGCAGGTTCTGTGAAGGCCCAGAATTTTATGTTTGGTGATGAACAGGACTACTTTTTAAATTTTATTAATTAATTAATTCATTTATTTAAATGAAGCACCATGAGCTATACAGTTACAAAATTGTTCAGTATTGGGTTTCAGCCATAGGATGTTCGATCCCTTCATCAGCGTATATTTCCCACCACCAATATCCCCAGTTTCCCTCTCGCTACTACCCAATTCCTCCACCCTGTCCAGCCTGCTTCTATGGCAGGCTCTCTCTCTCTCTCTCTCTCTCTCTCTCTCTCTCTCACACACACACACACACACACATCTGGGCATTATGGTTTATAATACAGGAGCTGACAGGTGATCACGTATGTCCCTTTTATCCCTTTACCTGCTTTTGGCATACAATTCTTGTCCAGAGTGATCATTTCCAAATGTCATAGTGGTCTCTTCTCTATCCTAACTGCCCCTCTAATTAATTTTAGCAAGCTTCCAACAGTGAACCAGCCTGCCTGTGAACAGGCTTATTTTAAAGGTGGCCAGTCTCCATATGAATGAATAAGCTACAATGATTTATTAAAAAATACACATATGAGTTTTGATTTTTTATTATGGACTAGAAGAAAGGGCAGCTGCATTTTACTGATTGATTAATAGAATTACATGTTCCTTTAGTACAGAGATAAGTGCAATAGACTCTACTTCTCCACGTGAATTATAGCATCCCAACCACATAATTCTGCCTCCCAAGGTTTGTAATTAGAAATGATCACAATAAAAATCTTTTCTCAGTAAGAAAATTTCTTCATTATAAAGCTTACAATGGAAAGTTAGATAGAGATAGATCAGTTGTAACAATTCAAGAATATAAATGGAAATCTTTGGAAGTATACTGGATATTTTATTTCTGAAAGAACAATCATCCCAATTACACAGGGTAATTGAAATGTTTAATACAAATTTTGAAGTAAAAGCAATAGTAAGTTTAAATCTTTTTAAACTATAAAATGGAACATCTAATTTCCCCTCCTGGGGCTTTGTTGACATCAAGAACTGGAAGTTAACTTTTATACTATTTTGGTTCTCTTTTCTTCTAAATCAAAAATCCCCTACCATTAATAATTTTGCGCCAAAAATTTCTGCATGTCTATATTTAGAATTGCTTTGTCATTAGTTCTCTCATTATTTTAGGATAAAGTGTTTTTTTTTATTCCTACTTCCTCCCCTAGATAGAGATGCTACTCATGAAGATACATTTTAGAATTCGAAACAATTGTTTTGTAATAACATTCTGTTATTACAAAAGCGTGTTCACTGTTGGCAAGTAAAATACTTCCTTTGGTAGTGTACAGTAATTTTGTAACAAGAGTTTATTTTTAATAAGATTTTATAAAAGAGTGAATTAAGAAGTAATTGTGAAAATTTGTATTATGATAGAAAACTTTATCAAAATTAAAGCTGATCCTAAAAATACACTCTCTAGAAATACTCAAATCATTAGGGATTCTCATCCTTGTATAATATTTATAATATTAACGGCTTTCCTGACTGTAGTAGAATTCCTGATACCAAAGTCATTATTTTTGGTATAAAAGGTATTAAGCAACAACTTTTTAGAGATTTTTGTTAAGAAATGTACACTTCCCAATCTAAATAAATTAGTTATTAGAACTATATTCCTAGATTTTGTGGGCTAATACTTAAAGTATATATTTCACTATAAAATATTTAAGGCTATCTGTTGAGCAACTGACAATTCCTGTGGTAGTTGATATCTTCCTTATTATTTCTGATTGCTTAGAAGTTCCTAGTCACAGAACCACAGATCATGACTACCTTTTATGACTATCCTAAACATGAATGAAGGATGAAAGAACCATCCATACTAAATGTCAAACAATCAAAACAAATTGGTGAGTTTTTCACCAGCAAACCCCCTTAACTCCATTGTACAAGCTCAACAGTGATGCTAATCTGTTGCTTCGAGTATCTCCTTTCCTGAACATGTAAGAACATCTATCTTAAATAATGGCATCTAATTTATTAGTTTGTTCAAATCTTTGGGTTTTGTACTGTAAAGGGAATTGTGGATGGAAGATGCATTACCTTGAAAGAGGTATTACTTCAGTATCTTGCTTTATTGAATGTAACTAGTGTCTGTGTGTAATCAAATTAGCCACATTATAGCAGCCTATGCTCTAATTAATAAAACTCATGAAGTCGGAGTGAAGTGACCAATCTATTATTTTTAGATTGAATAATTAGGTCCAAAGAGCTTAAGTGTTGCTTAAAGTAGCTTCCTTTTCCAGGTGATTACTGACATTTTAACCCTTAGTTTTGCTTTGTCATGTTGATTACTTGTATGTCAATTTATCTCATATTTTGAAGCTTATATTATAATGCCCAAAACGGTTGAATATTTTTTGCAAGTTTCTTTTTTTAAAAGTGGAAGTATGTCTTGCCTTAAAGAAATACACCTCAACATAAGCAACAGGAAGGGGAAATGATAGATGTTTTATAAAAGGTCTGCTCTCTCAGGTCACTTTATACGCATGATCTCATTTAATTTCCCCCAAGCACAGAGTGGGGGGGTGGTGTAAACCCCAGATCTCTCTGGTTCAGAGAGTCAGAGTCTCCACAAACAGCAGATGGGCTGACTGTGCAGCATGTGTTAAAAACGTCCTGTTCAGTGCCTTGGCCATACACATACCTTCAGAGTCTTGTTGTGTCGCTGTAGCTCTCGGCACAGACTCTCCAGTTTACTCCGGGCAAGGATTGCTCTGCTGTGTTCACTTTGTAACTGATCCTTTTCTTTTTGTATCTGTACCTGTTTCTTTTGGAGAAGCTTTAATTTCTTTTGCTCAGTACGATGCTCATCCAGCTGGACACAGGGTTGTGTGCAGACATGAAAGAAAATGGCAGAAGGTCCTTTTGAGTTGATAGAAAAAGGTGCAAAGGAAAACTCTGAAGATCTTATGTTGTACACACACGCATGCACATACATATACACAATGCACACACACACGTTTATATAACAGTATATATACTGTTAGCACTGTCCTCTCGGGATGAAATGAACTTCTCAACCTTGGCAGTATTCGTGAAATAGGCTTTTGGATCAGAGTCTTGCAGAAATCAGCCATCTCTATAGAACATGACCGTTATCGACTTTCCCTTGTCATAATTTTACTGATCTTTATTTTATTTGCTTTTGAGTCTGTTTTTGTTTTGGGTCACACCCAGCTGTGCTCAGGACTAACTTGTGGTTCTGTATTCAGGGATCACTCTTGACAGGCTTGGGGGGGGGGACCTTATGTGGCGACAGGGATGGAACCCAGGGCAGCTGCCTACAGGGCAAGCACCTTCCCCACTGTACTCTCTCTCTGACCCCTCTTTATTTTTGCTGGTCTAGAAATTATTTCACTTTTTTTCCCAAGTCAACACAGAAAGCTAATTCTCAGATTCTGTAAACAGCTAGTGAAACACTGGCCAATCGTTTGTATGATTTCAGTTTTAATTCTCACAATAATTTCCTGAAATAATCTTGAGGCAGTTATTTTTATAAGGACAAAGAGGATTATAGAAATAGCTCAAAGAGGCGAGGGCACGCTGTGTATGTGGGTTTGATTCTCAGCACAGCATGGTTCTCCCAAGTCCCACCAGGAGTGATCCCAGAGCACACAACAGGGTGGGTGTGGCTCCCAAATAAAATCAACAACAACAATAATAAAGTAAATAGGAAAGCAGCTTCCCAGGAAAGAGAATGTC
This sequence comes from Cryptotis parvus, assembly GCA_021461705.1. Taxonomy (NCBI): domain Eukaryota; kingdom Metazoa; phylum Chordata; class Mammalia; order Eulipotyphla; family Soricidae; genus Cryptotis; species Cryptotis parvus. The sequence continues at coordinate 41,691 of JAJIBD010007781.1, read as the reverse complement.
TCCCTTTATTACCTCAGCATGGGTGAATTTTTGCCCAAGCTGAGACAAGCTGTGAATGACCTTGCAGTGGAGCAGAGCACTTAAAACTTGCCTGGGGCAAAAACAAGGCTGCTGTTGTTGGAAACAGGACCCTGAGGGGGATGGATATGATCAATCTGGCACAGACAAGATAGTTTGGATCATATGACATGATCTCCCTATGAAAGATCACCCATTTAATCTCGGGTGTAGTCATTATGCCTGTCTCTCATACTGTGTTTATATAAGCAATCTAGATATAAAATGATTGTTTTCTAGTATGGGAGCAGACTCACAGACATGGGGCAGAGCTGCTACTGGCTCTCCCTGTGCCCACCCACTCACGAGGCTCCCAGGAGAGATGGCGGTTTCTAGCTCTGGCCCGCCACCCCAGCAGAGCCTTGCAACAAGCCAGACAACCCCCACTCCATGAGGGCCTCCATTTTCCACATCCGGACTTCCCTCTTGTCAGAATTCCACCCAGAAGACCAGCCTATCACAGTCGGGCTCATGCGGCTTCAAGCGGCCACGCAGTTCATCAATAAATGCTGGATTTAGAGATGACTATAAGAGTATGCTACCCGCACAGCAGAGCCTGGCAAGCTACCTGTGTCATATTTGATATGTCAAATACCAGTAACAATTATAGACCTCATTCCCATGACCTGATGGAATGGTTTGAGGCTCTTTATGTTCCTGGAGCAAGCAGGTGCCCTTAGGCTCTACTAGCATGAGACAGGACATATGGAGATGTTTCTGGTGCCTGCTAGAGCCAATCGATGATGAACGGGAAGACAGTGATACAGACAGTGATGGGAGCAGAGCCAGGCAAGTGCCTGGCAAGCTACCTGTGTCATATTTAATATGCCAAAAACCAGTAACAATTTTAGACCTCATTCCCATGACCTGAAGGAATAGTTTGAGGCTCTTCATGTTCCTGGAGTGAGCAGATGTCCTTGGGCTACACTAGCATGTGACAGGACTTATGGAGATGTTACTGGTGCTTGCTCGAGCAAGCACCAGTAACATCTTGTAGTATCACTAACATCAAGTAGTATCACTTGTAGTTACTTGTCTTCCGTTGATGAACAACGGGAAGACAAGTGATACAAGTGATATATACATACACATATTTTATTTTTAAAAGGCATTCCTGTTGTTAAATCCTGAAATTCATTTCTGGAAGTTTTTGCTAAGATTATTGGAAAAATAGAAAAGAATAAATTTGATGTTTGCTGCAACAATACTTGGTAAAACAAGCAGAGGAATGAATCTAAATGTCCCCAAATCAGAGAACTGACTGGGCCACTTAATGGAAAATGAAATAACTTTTACAGATATAATTATGGAAACTGAAAATGACATAGGTAAATGTCTGTTAATATGAGACAAAAATATACCCCGGATAACTAATTACCTAAAACTTATAATGGTTATTATAATAAATGGCATCTCTGTATTTTTAGCAGAATTGGAAAGGTAGAGCTGAGATAAAATTGGAGTTTCAGATTATGGGATTAGAATAGTATGCTTTTCTTTGAATTCAGAATTCTTATTTCATCATGATATGGTTGACATGATCAGAATATAATTTAAGTGGTTTTATTTGGCAGAGCTAAGCAATTAGTGAATTAAGATTTCTGAATTTCTCTAGGTCTACTGTTCTGTATAACAGGATTCAAAGTTAAAGGAAGGAAAGACCAAACAGAGTTGATAGAATTAAGGTTAGAGTAAAAATTCAGGGAAACAAATCATTTGTTTATTGTTTAACTCTTCTCCATTCATGGGAAAAGGTTGTAATCAGAAGGGCTCATGGAGCTAAAGCAGATTCCGATTTTGTATTCTCCTTTGTTTCAAAATTAAGAAAGAAGTTAAAAGGCTTGAATGTTAGTACCGGAGGTAAGGTACTTTCCGTGCATACAGCAACAGTGGCCATGACACTAGATTAAATATTTGGCACATATAGTCCCCAATATTCCTCCATTTTCTTTTCAATCCAGCCCAGGTATGCTGATCCAGAGACTCACAGACATGGGGCAGAGCTGCTACCAACTCTCCCTCTGCCCAGCTGCTCACGAGGCGCCCAGGAGGGATGGCGGGTTCTAGCCCTGGCCCACCACCCCAGAAGAGCCTCACAACAAGCCAGACGACCCCCCAACTCCATGAGGGCCGCCATTTTCCACATCCGGACTTCCCTCTCATCAGAACTCCATCCAGCAGATGAGCCTATCACAACCTGGCTTTGCAGCTGCTTGGAGCTGCACGGTTCATCAATAAATGCTGTGTTTAGAGGTGACTACAAGAGTATGCCACCCACACAGCAGAGCCTGACAAGGTCCCCATGTCGTATTTGATATGCCAAATACCAAAAAGAAGAAATTAGAATGGCCAAAAGGCATATGAAAAAGTGCTCTTTGTCTTTAATCATCAGGGAGATGCAAATCAAAACAACAAAGAGGTACCATCTCACACCACAGAGACTGGCACACATCCAAAACAGCATGAACAACCCGTGCTGGCGTGGATGTGGGGGAAAAAGGGACTCTCATCCACTGTTGGTGGGAGTGCTGACTGGTCCAGCCCTTTTGGAAAACAATATGGGCATTCCTCGGAAAACTAGATATTGAGCTCCCATTTGATCCAGCAATAGCACTCCTGAGAATATACCCGAGAGACTGAAAAACACATAGCAGAAACACTGTCTGTACTTCTTTATTCATCTCTGCGCTATTCACTATAGCTAGAATCTGGAAACAACCTAAATGCCCGAGAACAGAGGACTGGCTAAAGAAACTGTGGTTCATTTACATTATGGTATACTATGCTGCTGTCAGAAAAGATGAAATTATGAAATTTTTTCTGCAAATGGGTGGACATGGAGACTATCATGCTGAGTGAAATTAGTCAGAAGGAAAAGGACAGATATAGAATGACTGCATTCATTAATAGGATATAAATAGATACCAGTGTTTTATTAGGTGTGAAAGCGGCAATGCAGATTAAAACTCACCATTGAATATACACAAAGAGTCTTAAGTGGTAAACTCTAAATATCTGTAGGGCTAGCCACAATGTGTAAAATAAGAGGGAGAGAGATGCAGAGACAGAGAGAGACAGAGAGAGAAAGAGGAAACGGGGCTACCTGCTATTGAGGCAGCCTGTGGGTGGGGTACATTGGTGGTGGAAATGGGGCACTGGTGGAGGGATGGGTGCTGGAATACTGTATTACCAAGAACCAATTATGAGCACCTTTGTAATTGTATGTCTCACGGTGGTATAATAAAAAATTAAAAAAAAATACCAGTAACCTCATTCCCATAACCTGATGGAATGTTTTGAGGTTCTTTATGTTCCTGGAGCAAGCAGATGCCCTTGGGCTCTACTAGCATGAGACAGGACATATGGAGATGTTACTGGGGCCCGCTCGAGCAAATTGATGATGAACGGGAAGATAGTGCTAGTGCTAGTGATTCCTTCCTGGGTCACTCCTGAGCACAGAGCCCCTGAGTATAGCCAGATATGGCTCATCCTTGACTCAGAAGTGACTCACTTGCATGGGTCACTTAGCATTTGGAGCACCTATACAATTTAGATGTCTTGACTTCTAAGCTTCAGCTGAAAGGTAAATCTGCCATCAGAAGCTGTGCATCCTACTTGTAGGAGAAATTTATTTTTACTGTATGTATGAACTTAGGTTTCATTCTCCTGCTACTTCCTTCCCAAAGAAAGTCTTTTTAGAAAAAAAACTTTAAAAAAAAAAGAAAGAAAGGACTTTTCAGTAGTCCAGATTTGGAAACAACCCAGTGCTTTACAAAAGATGAGTGTGTCAAGAAATTGTGGCCAAGGTACACAGTGGAATACCATTCAGCCAAATAGAAAAAGGGAAAATCTTGTATTTTGCTAAAGCGTGGATTGAAAAACAGCATGCGTGCATCTTGCTAAGTCAGTAGAATGTCAGAGTCTAAACAGTCTCAGTAAGTCTCAACAAACAGTTCTCTATTTGTAGATAGAGAACAGTTTCTCTATCTACAAATAGATATATTTGTTTTTTTTAAATTTTTTATTATACCACCGTGAAACATACAATTACAAAGGTGTTCATAATTGGTTCTTGGTAATACAGTATTCCAGCACCCATCCCTCCACCAGTGCCCCATTTCCACCACCAATGTACCCCTCCCCCCTAGGAAGGCCCGCCTTAATAGCAGGTACCCCTTCCTCTCTTTCTCTCTCTATCTCTCTCTCTGTCTCTGCATCTCTCTCCCTCTTATTTTACACATTGTGGCTAGCCCTGCAGATATATTTGTAAGATATATATATATATATATATATATATATGTCAATGATACTGAGCCTTGATATAACATGTATCGCATACGTATGAAAATAGATAGCGGCCAGTAAAACAAACCCTTAGACTCTGATGATAGAACTGAAGTTCTTAAGCATTGGAAGGGGCTGGGATGGTACCTAGCTGCAGATGGTTATAGAGGGTCAATGGTACTCGGTGGTGGGAACAATATGGTGCATTGTCCCCTTAAAACAAAATACTTGCACTGTTGTGTTATACAATGTTAACAAAACATTTTTAAAGAGAGAAAAGCAGAAATGAAAGAAAAGTGAGGATCTTCATTAATAGGATGTTTCTGGGCTATGTACCTCACATAAAGACCTCCAATGTCACTGTGGTAGCCAGGTTTGTGAGGGTCACTGAAACCAGAGAGGCAGGCACAGTGGGTTCTCTCATGTCCCATTGGCCACTTGGAGGACTGCTTTCAAGGAGATCATCCAACTTTGTGGATTCTTGAATGTCTGGCTGAGATTTTCTTTCTTCCTAGAGGCCCTAGTTTAATGAGAGGAAGACTGCACAGGGACACCTGGATCAGGGCCCCCAAACAATCAGCATCAAACACTTCGCCATTGTGGGAGAGGGTGAGATGCAAAGCAAAGAAAATGAATGAATCTATGAATGGATGAGTGGGTCAGCCCAAAGGTGGAAAGGCTATAAAATGAGACATGGAATTAACTCAACCTTTCTTGAGGGATCCCCTCAAAATACCTGGAAACAGGACCAAGGTAAAATTTTGCTAATGTCAAGTAATCTCTGTTTATCACAAAACCAAAATAAACTTTAACCTGTCCACAATTTCTAGTGCTTTATAATTCCCATCCACAGTTAGACAGATAATGAGGGGGAGTGCACTCCAACTCTATTCTTTCTTCCTCTTATTATGAGTCTTCATTTCTGTCTCTTTTTCCTGTTAAAAATGCTACTCTCATAATTCCTATTCCGCCTGGCCCATTGTGATCAGTCTCGGTCTGTGATGTTGTGCCTGAATTGACCTAACAACCCCTTTCCTCAACTCTAGCCTGAACCCTGCTGAAGCCAAGAGTGACTCATAGCAATGCATGAACTCACCAATTCCGCATACTTCTTGAATAAGAAATCAAGCTTTTCTTCAGAGTTTGGCAACTTGTTTAGACTTTGCATGAGTAGGTTGGCTTCTTTTCCTGAAAAAGTACACACAAAAAACATAATGATATTTAGAAAAGTGTCTAACTTGAAATCTGATGTTTGAGGTTTGGATTGACTACTTGCTAGTTATTCAACCTCTGCCAAGCTATGAGATCTAACAAGAGTCTTAGCTATAATTTCCTCTGAGAAGGGCGGACATCTGCTTTACAGAGCCAGCAAAGATTACCTGCTATGCTTTTGAAAATGTGTGGCAAGGTGCCAGGATCATGACAGGTTTTCAGTTCATATCAATTGTCACTCCTCAGTTTCCAAATCGAGAATCCATTCTGATCCATTCCTCCCAACAGTCTAAATATTCCAAAGAATTTTGAGTTCTTTAGGAAAAGGTCTAAACTGATTCTATCAAAGAATAAGCCACCCATTTTTTCATGTTAAAAAAGTAATGAAGTGGGTCTGAGTGATAGTACAGTGGGTAGCGTGTTTACCTTGCATGCAGTCGACCCAGATTTGATCCCCTGTACCCCATATAGTCCCCGAGCACCACCAGGAGTAATTCCTGAGGGCAGAGACAGGAGTAACCTCTGAGCATCACTGAGTGTAACCCAAAAAAGAAAAACTAAGGAAGTGAAACTAAATTTAAAATTCTGATTATTGTGAAGAGAATGATGATGTAGCTGGAATTCCCATGCAACGCTGAGAAAGTTGACTGTCAGCCTATTCTATTTGGGAGGTAGTTTTTGCTCTTCCTGTACTCTACCTCGTCTTTTTCAATTCTTTCCTTTGCTGCATGTGCCCAAATCAGGAAGTCTGGCTGGGAGTAACTCTGGTCACAGTTCTTTCCCGGGAGAGAATAAAATCATTCTAGAAGGCAAATGGAGCAGGACGGGGATCCTCCTCACAGAGCTTTCTCGTCTTTCTGGTCACAGATTCGGCCTTTTCAAGCCTTTCCTCACACCCACGCCACAGTCTCTGTTGCTACCATCATGTTCTGTTTCCACTGGAATTAGTTTCACACTTCCATTTTCTAAAATGTTTTTAAGTTAGGCTTCCACACTACTGCTAATATGTATTTTTCAGGAATACAATGTTGCTACTCTATGCTCACTACCAGATATATATATATATTTTTTTAATTGATTGCTTATGGTCATTTCACATTGAACTCCAGATTTCTTTCTCTTTTCTCTGCATTGTTCTTGCTTTTGTGTTTTTCAGATTCCCCTGACTGGTTTGCCAGTGGTGCCTTTAAGCCTTGTCTTTAAGTAACCCTTGGGCTGGGAGTTGGGAAAATGAGTGGCAACCCCGAGATTTATGTGAGCCACTAATTGTAGCTTTCCCACTAGTCTAATCAAGGTGGAACCATTTCCTATTCTCACCTGTCTCTAATGACCTCCTTCTAACCAGAGAGTAGGGAAGTTAAACCACAAAGAATCTATTTTCTGATAAAATCTGCCAAAGACTTTCCCCCTAAGAGCGCATACTTTTCCTTCGTTGGAATATTTGCTTTTCAGCCGGGAGAGGCAACTATATCATAGACTAAGGGTTGCCAGGTTAAAAAATAAAAAATGGAACTTGGACATATTTGTACAATGTTTGTTTATCCAAAATTCAATTTTCCTGGGGAAGTCTAAGTTTTTATTTGTCAAATCAGCTAAGTCTAATGGCATCAAATACTTTTAAGTCTAAGAGGAACATCAAAGTCCCTCCTTGCACCTGGGTAATTTCATAGATTAGAATCTATAGCCCAGAGAAGTCCAAAGTTACATAATTAACACTGGCAGAGCTAAGGCTTGAATCCAAGATTTGACTACTTTCTCTAAATCATTCTACTCCCATGTGGAAGTTTGAGGTCAAAAAAACCTAAAGAAATAAAAGACTTTTTTTGGGGGGGTGAAGGTGGGGAGAGATGACCTCAGTCTGAACAGCTGGTTTTGCCCTCCTCTACACAGTGAGTCATTTTTAGATTAGAGGCATGGCCTCAGACATGGGGAGCAGGCGTGCATGAGAGATGCCCTCACCAGCTCGCCAATTATAGCCTCCAGCACAACCTGCTGCCTTGAATCTGATCATCACAGTCCCCACCTCCCACGGCGCATGAGCTCTGAGTTGTCTCTTTCACAGGAGGGATGCATCAATCAGAACATCCCTTTGGCTTTGTCTTCCTTCAATCTGTGGGGGGTTCCCACGTGAAGATTGTTGTCTGTTAGTGGTAAAAGGCAGGAGGCTGGACTTCTCATGAACAGGGCTCAGGACCGGCAGAAGTGCTGGACCCTTGGCAAGTGCCACATAAAGATTCTTAGTAATGGAACCAAGTAAAGCCAGCCAGCGCACTCACTTGTACATATCAAATGGACACTGTTCTGAAAACAACTTTGCTTGCCTAGAGGATGGAAGACCAGTAGATGGGTCTACGTCCCACTTGTGAATGTTTAGATGTGTCTTGATGTATCCACACACAGCAACGAATGCCGGACACATTTGGGGGCAACACAAATATCTGTGTGAGTCCAGTGAGCTTCTTTGCCCCACAGTAAGAACTTTCTCTCTTGTGTTTTTCTCATTGAGAGAGGACTTGCCAATCCTTAGTCATTAAAGTTTCTAGTCTCGAGCTCCCATTTGGCCCAACAACACCACTTCTGGGAATATAACCTGGGGGCCCAAAACACACAGCAGAAGCACCATCTGCGCTTTTATATTCTCAGCAACACTATTCACAATAGCCAGAATCTGGAAACAACCTGAGTGCCAGAGAAAAGTAAAGTGGATAAAGAAACTATGGCACATCTACACAATGAAATACTATGCAGCTGTTAGGAAAAATGAAGTTACTGAAATTTGCCTACAAACATGGAGATTATCATGCACAGTGAAATAGGGCAGATGATTGTATTCATCTGTGGGATATAAAAATATTTAAGAAACTTATAGAACTAGATGAGGAAACCCAAGAAATGAGTACATAAAAACTTGTGAATAATTTCATGTCATATATTCATAATAGCACAGAAGCAAACTAACCAAAATAACCATCATCTGTCAATAAACAAATTGGATGCATCCATAAAATAAAATATTATTCAGCCATTCCTGCACCTCGAGGTGTTGCAGGTGTGGCTGCAGTGCCCATCCTCGTAGACAGGAGGCAGACAGGAGACAGGCTTGTCTTCACTCAGGGTTCTGCCCTGTGGGCCCTGGTTGGTTGATGGTCTGACATAGAAAAAGACTGGGCCCCCTGGGATGAACCCAGAACCATGGCAGAGCCTGGAAAGCTACCTGTGGTGTATTCAATATGCCAGAAACAGTAAGAATAATGGTCTTCATTCCCAAAGAATGGAGACGTTACTGGTGCCTGCTCGAGCAAATTGATGATCAATGGGAAGACAAGTGATACAAGTGATAAGAAACTTATATTCAAGGCTAGGCAAAACAGGGTTCAGGAGGACCTGTCAAGGGCTGAATCTATGACAAGTGCATGGGAGGCAGAGAAGGGGTCAGTCTGCCAATAATAGTTGGAAATGTTAATGCTAAACTAGAACTGAATATTGAAAATAGATAAAGGGATATACATGATAACCCCTCAATGTATGTATTGCAAACCGCTATGTGCAAGAGAGAGAGAGAGAGAGAGAGAGAGAATTGCCTGCCATAGAGGCAGGCAGGGTGGGATGAGGAGAGGGAAACTGAGGATGTTGGTGGTGGGAAATGTGCACTGGTGGAGGGATGGGTGTTGGAACACTATATGACTAAAACTCAATCATGACAGTTTGTAATTGTTTATCTTATAGCAATATAATAAAACTATATACATATTATTAAAAAAAATAGTTTCTAGTCTCATTCTATTATTTCGTGTGCATGATATCATCACTCAGAGGCATAAATCTGCCCTTCAGAAATGACTGTTCCCTTTAACAACATTTTGCCAAACTAGAAACACGCATATGCCGAAGTCATACATTTGTGACATCAGAGGGCTTTTAGGCTTTTAGTTTCTAGGTTTGGCTGTGAGCTAGAGCATGTGGGATTGTTGTGCAGGAGGGGCATGAGGGAAGTTCTCGTTTTTCTAAAAAAAAAAGGCTGTTATTGCAATTCTGTGGAATAAGGGTCACTGGTGACAGTGTCAGACAGGGGAGAGAAAAATGGGATTTCTTTGGTGACATTTTATTGGGAGGAGATGACCTGCCTTCTCTCCAATGTGTCGTTCCAAAGAGGTGATCTTGAGATTAGTTCTTAAATCAGCAAGAGGCAGAACCCAAGTCCCCATTAACTCTGGGGAAGACATATGGGGGGGACATATGGCCCGTGCTCAGAAAATGCTTAAGTTGATATTAAGTCCATTTGAAAGTTGAACCACCTGTGCAGCAAGAACCAACTGTCACATATGGCTGAGGCCGCAGGTGCACACTCAAGGTGCACTGGAATGGGAAGGAATTGTTTGCCCATCAGAGAAATAAAATACCTTACATTAAGGTACTGGATCAGTTAACTTAATGTAGACTGGCATTTTCCTTAAACTGCTAGCTTACTGATTATTAGCTACTAAGTTTGCTGACAAAATTATACAAATTTAATGAGTGTCTAGAACTAGGATTTTCCTCTTTTAAAATAATCTTTTAGAACATTGATGTTAAAATTTAGCATTACATGCATACATACATTTTTCTTTGCTATGTCCTAATTTCCATGTGATGCAACAGGAGCTACAAGCAAGAAAATTTTTGAATATTTGGCTTCACTTTTTTGGGGTGTTGTAGGGGATAGGAGTGGGAAAAACCTTAAAGTGCTCATGGCTAACTCCTGCCTCTGCACTTAAGGATCATTCTGGGCAGGCTCAGGGAGCATATGGAATTGTGGAGGCCAAACCTGTAAGGTAAGTGCCTTATCTACTGCCTAATCTCCCTGACCCCATTATAGCTTATTGTAAATTCTGTCTTCTAGCATAATTAAAAATAAGTGTGAACTTGTTGTGTGTTCTTTCTCTGACACTCCTTACATTTTTCTAAATAAAACTATTTAAAATATGAGTGTGATGCAAATAATACTTGAGCACCATTGACTGACATGGTTTAAGGGAAGTCTGATTAGTGTATGAATTAAGAGGAAGAACAAGTAACTAAAATTTATACTGGGTTAAGGAGAGGAGATTTTAGAACTGACTGCCAACAACCACAGTAGGTCCTAAAATAACAAAAATAACATTTTTGTTATAATGATGATGATGTGAGTGAGAGAGAGAGAAAGAGAGAGAGAGAGAATGAGAATAATATAATCTGGCAAATGTTAACTTCAATTGAGGGACTATAAATTTTCCTTATGTGGCATTTTACTTAAAACGACAGTTGCCAAAAACCTGTTAATAACAGTGATATCAAGTGATGGTTGGTTTACTCTTGAATGTTTGGAATACACTGACACTCTCTGCACTAACATTTCAACATCCGTACAATCAGCAGGTTGACTCCAGGATTCTGAATTGCTTGAAGAACCCGGGATTTCATGACTGAAAGAGCTTGAACTGTTTCTGCCTGACTTAGATGACACTGAAAATAATATTGTTGTATAGATATATTTGTCTTTCTAAAGTCTAAAGTGCCTTAATTATCTTTTTTAAATCACTTTTATCACTTGTCTTCCTGTTGTTCATTGATTTGCTTGAGCGGGCACCAGTAACATCTTCATACGTCCCTGTGGCGTACTAGTGTTGCCCAAGGTCATTTGCTTGCTCCAGGAACATGAAGAGCCTTAAACCATTTGTTCAGGTCATGGGAATGAGATCTATAATTGTTTATACTGGGTTAAGGAGAGGAGATTTTAGAACTGACTGTCAGTTCAGTGAGTGATGTGAGTGAGAGAGAGAGAGAGAGAGAGAGAGAGAGAGAGAATGAGAATAATATAATTTGGCAAATGTTAACTTCATTAACATTTGCCGGCATATCAAATATGATACAGGTAGCTTGCCAGGCTCTGCCATGAGGGTGGAATACTCTTAGTAGTAGGTAGGCTCTCAGTGTGCATTTACTGATGAACTGCACGGCCACAAAGCGGCCACACACAACGGGAGAAATCTGCTTTTCTCTTGGGTGGAGCTCTGACAAGCTGTGGAATCCGGATGTTGAAAATGGCTGTCCTCATGGTGCAGGGGTTCCTCTGACTCCTTGTGAGGCTCTATTGGGATGACGGGCCAGGGCTAGAACCCACCTTCCCTCCCGGACGCCTCATGATCAGTGGAGCACAAGGAGAGCTGGTAACAGCTCTGCCCTTGTATTTGTGTCTCTGGTTCAAGCATAACTGGGCTTGAAATAGGCTTCACTGTAGGGCGGGCCTCTGATGAGCAGGGCTTGAGATTGGTTTTTCTCTTGGGTGGAATTCTGATGAGCTGTGGAGTCCAGATTATGAAAATGGCTGCCCTCATGGTACAGAAATTCCTCCTGGCTTCTTGTGAGGGCTCTGTTGGGATGACAGGCCAGGACAGAACCTATCTTCCCTCCCAGATGCCTCATGATCAGCTGAGCACAGGGAGAGCAGTTCTCTTTTTAAATATAAAAAGATTTTCTAACTTCCTTTAACCTCTCAATGTAATGATTTTTATTTGTTTCACTTAGTTTATTTATGAGTTTTGAGAAAAAAAAACTAGTTATTTGTATTTTCTAGTTACATTGTCTCATATTTGGCTGACTTCCTGTTTATCTTAAATTTATATGTATATTAAACATGTATATGGCGGTGCCCAGTCCTGTGCTCTGGGATCACTCCTGGAAGTGCTCAAGACTAAATTAGGTGCTGGAGATCAGTATGGGGTAAGATGCATCCAAGGCAAGTCCTCATTTCCTTCCCTATACAATCTTTATAGCCACAAAATATAAATTTAGTTTAAACATAATACAAAACAGAAAGATCTTATATTGCCACATCCTCTTGCTCAATTACAGAGTATACCAAAATTTATTGGATTAATTTATGGATGTGCTGAAACTTTCAGAAAATTTTGGGATAATAGCTCTAAAGGAAACTTTAGTTAAAAGAAAAATATCAGGAAGCATCTAATCATGAGATAATTCTAAGGGAAATAAAATAAATCAAAGTCTTATAATGAAGAGAAAATATCATAAACTACAGAATTGTACAGCATCCGTTAATACTATGGTATACTACTAGGCTCATAAGAAATCACTGACATTTTTGTTCAAAACATGTTTTTATCTCCAATTCCATCCCTTATCCTTTCTGAACCTGGTCAAAGTTCTAGCCTTCCTCTGAATCTACTCATGAAGTCCTCTGAATTCCTCTAGCCACTTAACATTTCTTCCGGAAAACTTAACGTCTATATCAAAGCAACATATTTGACTCATTCTCAGGGTAAAACCAGAAATCCGGTGAATCCAGAAATCCAGTTAAATAAATTATCTGGGACAATAGATTATTCTAAGGCAAAGTTCAAAACTGATGATGTTTTGAAATACGAATGTCCTAGTCAAATTTCCCCTTTGATAAATGTCGAAAGGGCTGATACCAACATAGAACTGAGCATTAAATACAGGCAAAAAAAATGCACATGATGGCTTCCAAGTGTATGTAGTGCAAACCCACAATGTGTAGGAGAAGAAAGGGAGAGAGAGGGAGAAAGAAAAGAGATAAAGAACCTGCCATTTAGGCAGGCTATGGGAGGGGGAGGGAATTGGGGACACTGGTGGTGGGATATGGGAGATAGGCCTGGTGGAGGGGGGGTGCTGGAACACTATATGACCCGAAACCTCCGAAACATGAACAACGTTGTAATTGTATATCTCACGGTGGTATAATAAAGTATTTAATTTAAAAAAAATTTCCCCTTTGAGGTAGAATTGAAGCTCGCCTGTAACCAGGAAGGTAGCACTCATTAACTGAGCTATTGTAAATGCTCCCAACCAAAATACTGTTTGTTTTCAATATTACTGATTACACATTGATCCATTGCTGTCTTTATGATCAACCGTACAGTCTCATCAGTTACTCTGGGTGGGGTGGGCACACTCAAACTCCATAGGCTTTCATTTTCCTTGCAATAAAATTGTGGGCTGTCTCAATGAATTGGAGCTCAGAATGGCCCAAGGACCCGCTTTATGTTTTCCCTAGGCTTATGCTTCAAAAAATATGATTTAAGTTAACTACCAATATAACTATTAAAAGGCATATAATATTTTATCATCTTGGAGCACAGAAGGGCCAAGGACCAGCTTTATGTTTTCCGTAGGCTTATGCTTAAAAACTATGATTTAGGTCATCTACCAATATAACAATTAAAAGGCATATAATATTCTATCATCTATAAAATGCTTGTTACTATCTAGCATTTGTGAATACCATGTAATATTGCAGGCATGATTAGCACGTCGCTAAAAAGTTAGAAGGGCCGGGGTAATGACAAGTAACGAGGATGCTTTAGAAGTTAATAAGGTATGTCATAGTACTTCCTAACCGGGAATCTATTTTTGTTTCTTTCAGTTCTGATGTCAAGGAGAAAATCATTCCACCAGCTAAGTTCTTTTTAAAAATGATCCCCTACTCCTCCTGTGATTAGTCTTTGATTATGAGCATATAACTGCCCTGTAGGCCACAAGTACTAGATACTTGAGTTGTAGAAACATTTTTCCAAATACTCATAGGCATTCTGAAAAGAAGATACATCTGGTCCAATAAATTTAGAAAACATGCAGTATGTCCATCATGATTGGAGACTTTTCATTGTTTAATGCATTAAAGGCTAGGAAATTAAAGCCTTAACTTGTTTTGAAATATCAAAACAAATGCGTTTTCAGAAAGAATATACCCTGAGAAATTTGGGGTTAGAGAGTTAGAATATTTCTCAACTCTAGAAACAACAGGGGCTTAAGGGACAAAGGTGGTATTCGGGAGTGATAGAGCCAAGTATCCAAACCACAAAGTCAACAGCACTGAAATCAAGAGATTCCAACTTTAACAACCAAACTTAGGGAGGTGCTTGTCAGGAGGCGCGGGCGGAGGAGGGTGGGGGTGTTGGGGACAGGGAGGGAAGTTAACACTGGTGGCAGAATGGATGCCGCAATATAGTATTCTAAACCTCAGCTATGAATAACTGTGTAAATCTCACTGCTTAAAAAAACATTATTAGGGGCGGAGCAATAGCCCAGCGGGTAGGGCGTTTGCCTTGCACGTGGCCGGCCTATGCCGGCCCGGGTTCAATCCCCCGGCATCCCATATGGTCCCCGAGCACCGCCAGGAGTAATTCCTGAGCACAGAGCCAGGAGTAACCCCTGAGCATTGCCGGGTGTGACCCAAAAAAGCAAAAAAAAAAAAAAAAAAAAAAAAATTATTATATCTGAAATATCAATAAAACAAATATCATCTGATAAATATAAAGATTTAGATCAGGGACATAAGCAAAACCTAAAAATGTATCCTTAGGTGCAAATTGAACCACTTCCTAAAAATCTAGAAAAGGTTTAAATAGATTCTTTTTTTTTTTTTTAACATTTTATTATACCACCGTGAGATATACAATTACAACGTTGTTCACGCTTGGGGGTTTCGGTCACACAGTGTTCCAGCACCCCGCCCTCCACCAGTGCCCCTCAGCCACCACCCATGTCCCCAATTCCCTCCCCCTCCCACATCCCGCCTAAATGGCAGGTTCTTTATCTCCCTCTCCTCTCCCTCTCTCTCTCTCCTCCTTCTCCCACACATTGTGGGCTGCACTCACGTACACTTAGAAGCCATCATTTGCATTTTTTGTCTGTCTTTAATGCTCAGTTCTATGTTAGCATCAGAACTTTAGACATTTATTCACTCATGTTCCCTTTTCTATCTAAACCAACCTCTGACTCCCACACGCTTGTGGTAATTTCCACTTTTGGTAAGATCACCTAGTATATTTATGCCATGCAAATAAATGCAGTCATTCTATGTCTCTCCCTTTCCTTCTGACTAATTTCACTCAACATGATTCTTTCCATATCCATCCATTTATAGCAAAATTTCATAACTTCATTTTTTCTGACAGCTGCATAGTATTCCATTGTGTAGATGTACCACAGTTTCTTTATCCAGTCATCAGTTCTCGGGCATACTGGTTGTTTCCAGGTTTTGGCTATTGTGAACAGTGCTGCTATGAAAATAAAAGTGCGGATTGTGTTTCCGCTGTGCGTTTTTGGCTTCTTAAGGAAGAACACAGCTGGCACTTTATAGTTTTTCAAAGGAGTGGAAGAAGCATTTTCCAAAGCACCAGTCCATTGATTCCACAATCTGTTAGTGTCAAAATTACCCAGAGTGCATTGGCCTCGGTCCAGATCTACCAAGCCTGAGTTGCCGGACTCAGGAACAGCATTTTTGCAAATTCTTTATTTGATTCTAAGGCACAGTTAGGCTTGAACATGAAGTTATTGATCTAGTGCAGTGCTATTTAATTGATAAATAGCTAAGAATCCTGCTAAAGACATTTACCGTCAAATGAAATAATGTTTTAAAGAGGCTGCACCATTTAAATTAGCTTAAAAATGTTTTCTCTTATAATTGAGCTGAAATGGCATGGTATTCAGATGAATATGCTGATGGTTTTTCAGAGCAATGTCGTGGAAGAGCCAAACACATGAAAATAAAGGAAAATAAAGGAGTTCCTGGGTTTTATTCAGGTTAGCAATATCACAAACTCGTCAAAACATCTTCAAGTGTAATTTGGTGATATGTAGAAAGTGGCAGAATTAGAAATGGACTTTTTCTGTCTCTAAAATTTTGATGATTTGACAAACAGGTTAATACGTTCTTTGAATTAACTGGAAAACCAAGCAGAAAAGTAAAACTGGTCATCCTTTTCGGCAAAGCAGGAGGCATGTTGTGAGGTTTTCAGTGCTGACTCCTGTCTCTGGGCTCAGGAGTGACCCCTGGCAGTGCTAGAGTGTCTGTATGTGGTGCTGGGAACCATACCCAGAGTGAGCCACGTGCAGAGAAAGTGCCTTACTTCCTGTACTATCTCATCAACCCCAAACTGCTGGTCTTTAATTTCACCCCTACTTTATTCATATACTTCAACTGAGTGCAACATGTACCAATTCCTTTGTAGAAATAATTTTAGAATGAAAAGGAAATTTTCTTTTTTATCTAATAATTATTAATAGGAGCTAGTTGGTAGTACAGTTGGTGAATTTTTCTCTTTCTTTTTTTAAAAAATATTTTATTATACCACCGTGACATATACAATTACAAAGATGTTCATAAGATGTTCATATTTGGGTTTTGGCCATACAGTGTTCCAGCAACCATCCCTCCACCAGTGCCTATTTCCCACCACCAATGTCCCCGATTCCTTCCCCCTCCCCTAGCCTGACTCTATGGCAGGTTCTCTCTCTCTCTCTCTCTCT
The DNA here is from genome assembly GCA_021461705.1 of Cryptotis parvus. Taxonomy (NCBI): domain Eukaryota; kingdom Metazoa; phylum Chordata; class Mammalia; order Eulipotyphla; family Soricidae; genus Cryptotis; species Cryptotis parvus. The sequence goes on along the minus strand of JAJIBD010007781.1, from coordinate 24,828 downwards.
CTCTCTCTCTCTCTCTCTCTTCCTTCCCTTCCACATTGTGGATTATAATACATACATTAAGAGGTTGTCATGTGTATCTTTTTGCCTGTATTTAATGCTCAGTTCTAGGTTGGTATTAGCACTTTCAACAATTGTTAGCATGCTGTTCCATTCTCTGTCTTACCTAGCCTCTGACTCCCTCATGTTTGTGATAATTTCCACCTTTGACAAGACCTCCTGATCCATGTTTTGCCTGACCTTGGATATTGGTATCGGAATATGTGTATATATATTACATATATGACATAAATATATATGTCATATATGTAATATATAAATACCACATAAATATATATGACATATATGACATAAATATGTCTATATTTATGTTATATATATGTAAATAGATATGTATTTACATATATGTTTACATAGATATATTTATGTCATACATATTTATGTCATATATATGTCATATATATTTATATATATTTATGTCGTGCAAATAAATGCAGTCATTCTATATCTCTCTCTCCTTCTGGCTAATTTCACTCAACATGAACCTCTCCATGTCCATTCATTTATAGGGAAATTTCAGAACTTCATTTTTCCTGACAGCTGCATAGTAAGGAAGGAAATTTTCTAGTTGAAAACATTTGAAGCTGAGGATTTGAGTTTGTATTTTCTTTTTAGAACATTTCACAACCACAAGTGTAATGTAAAGGGACAATTCTAAGATACATTGAACAGAGAAAGAAAAATAGCTCTTTGACACGAGTAACTTTATTCTCTTTCTCAGAGTTACCAAAATGCTAGAGTGATTCTTATTCTTTGGAACTTGGTAGATGTTTAAATGATACTATTTGCTGCATCAGGATAAATGCTAGAAATGGATCAGGAATGCAATTTCCCCTATCTTTCAGTCCTTCTTAAGAAGCATTGTCAGCAGTGTGTTTGAATTTCCTAGTACTAGCCTATTACAGCATAGACCAGCTTTGGGATTTACACACAGTCGTTACTAGAGTCTAAATCCAGTTTACGGCCATTGATCATGATCTCACTCTCTGCTACACTATCTTGCATAAATAAGATGTGATAACTGCCCCCCAATACACTTTCCATCTAGCTTGGGTGATGCTCATTTAAACAAATGACTTTGATATGAGGAAGATGATTCTAACGCATCTGGACATGTTAGGGAGAGTATCCCATAAGAGATCGTCTTTCGAGTGTTTCCATGAAGTTCAAGGGAAATGGCAGAGGCTCTCATTTAAGCAGTCCCATGCTTTCATTTATATTTAAACTTAATTTCTCACTCTTCTTTTATAACAATTTTTGGTGTTACTGTCACCCAGGCTCTCCTAATGTTCTCTTGTGTCTATTCTAGCACTTATCCTACGTAACAATTAGTTTACCTGTCTGTTTCTCTCTTTGTACCCAGAACTCCTTGACCAGATAGATAGGATTATGCACCAGGCCTTGAGAGCCTCATCAAGACAAGGTTTTAGTATTTGCTGAACCAACAAATAAGAATAAAAATATCTTCTGAAACTATTGACATTATAAAATTGATGGATTTCTGTATTAAGTGAAAGACATTTTATATATTTATATATTAGTGGAACATGCTGATGAGTAAGCAATACCATCCCTACATTTTTTGTTTTGTTCAAACAGAGATTCTACTGTGTTCAACAATTTTCTTTGCATTCATTTATTTCTACCATAAGATACCAAAAGAATGACCCAAGCATGTTGCCATACTCTCTCCTAGATATTTGGCATTCAGTGAAATTCAAATATATAGATAGCCTCTGGAGGAACTAGAGGAGAACTAGGTAACAGTAGTTAAGGCATTTGCCTTGCATGCAGCCAACCAGTAGTTAAGGCACTTGCCTTCCATGTAGCCAACCCAGATTATATTCCTGGCACCACATATGGTCCTGGAGTACTAGTAGGAATAATCCTGACCATAAAGTCAGAACTAAGCCCTGAGCACAGCATGGCCCCAAACAACACAAAAGAGAACAGAAAAACTAGAGGGGAAGACATGAATTAAGCAGATAATCATAAAAGTAGATGTCCTCTTTCTCATGCTGATAAATGCCAGTCTTTAAAGATACATGGTATAATAGAAGCACAAAATAGCAAAGCTTTATGGCTGGGCTTAAGAATACTATTTGAGTTGTTTATTAGGCTTAAGTGATACTATTTGAATTGCATGTTAAGGGATATGTCCTCAAAGGCATAAACCGAGGAACAAGTGAGGTTTGTAGGTAGATGAAAGAGAATGTCTGCAGACCCTGTGGCAGATAGCGTGAGGTCTGCCCAAAGAACTTAAAAAAGAATATCAGAATGACTTGTTGTCAGGCGAAAGTGGTCATGGTGGTGAGTGGGTCCGAGTTCTCAGGAAGGATGCTGTGGGGTAGAGTGATGGCAGATAAAACAGAAGTGACTGGCTTGGGTTTGATCACTAGGCTTGAAAGCCATGTTCAGAATTTGAGTCTTTGAGCACAACGGAAGTCAGAAAGCAGGCAGGTGAATGTGGATAAATGCATTAAAGCTGTCAGGGGAAGTGACCAGTGACAAACACAGGAAGAGAAAATGTAGTAAAACCCTGAAGGAATCCATTGTAGTAACCCAAATGTGAGGTGTGACTTTTTGTAATCTGGAGAAAGTGCTTCTTTCTAGGGCCATTCAAGGAAAGCCAAAATGCTAGATATACTTGCCTAATCCTTTCAGGATTTTCTTTTCTAGTTTCTGTTCTTTATAGCTGACAGGCTCTTTGGCTGCGGGTGCGTCTCCAGAGGCCGTGGGGCTCTCTCTGTCTCTCCTGGGACCTCCTCACAGTCCCCATCCTCATTGTCGGCTGGATCTACAGTCTCGGGTTGATCCTGGGCCTTGGCAGGGTCCTCTAGTTCACTGGTGCTGGCGGCAGACCCATACATGTTGATGATGTCCTCTAGCTGGCGATTCAGCTCCTCAGAGAGGTCCTGCGATCCCTTGTGGGGCTGCGCACTTTCGCCTCTGTCTCTGGGGGCAGGTGTGGCGTGGACAAATCCCGCTCACCCAGCTCCTCCGGGCCATTTTGGCTAGATAAGGGGGAACTGTTGTCTGGAGGTGTTGACTGGGGATCCCCTGAGGTCTGTCCTGAGTGATTGGCCTCCATACTGTGGGTAGGATCTGCTGAGAAAGCACAACCAGGTTTGACGTGGTTAGCTCAGTGACTGTACATGGTAGGGATATCCCCAAACAGGCCCCAGAGAATGACAGTTTCTGACAGAATAAAAATAGTTTCACAAGGCATTGCTGTTACAGTTAGGTAGGTTGGCAGGGTGAGAGGCATTTTTTCCAAACAGTTACACTTTTAGCATATTTGGGGTTTCACTCTCCCAGTTGTAGTAGCCTTTGTCACTTCTAGTTTGACATTAACAAAATAAGTTAAGATTTTTTGAGGCCATATGTTTCCCTTTTTTTCTTAGAATAATGAATTTCAGCCACTATTTTACCTAACACCATATAGAAACAATTTTTGCAAGTGCATGGATGTAGCACTGAAAAGTTTAAATTTAAAATGGTGTTTTCAAAAAGTATTCAATATGAGAAAAATACAAGAACTATTGAGCTTGGTAAGATCACTCATAAGTTAATAAAAAAAAACTTTGGTTAACTGGAGTGCAGTCATATTTATACATTATCTTATTGGGTACAGAAGGTAATTTCTTGATTTTTCTGGTATTTCATTTTCCCCAGAGAAGTAATGTATAATTACCATTCTGCAAAACATTTTTTCCCCTGAGGTTCAAACTAACATCACTTTGGGAATAAGACTGAGAATGAAGGGAGGTATAAATTATCAAATGAGAGTTTAGAAAGACAGTACAGTAGCTAGGGCACTTGCCTTACACAGAGTCAACCAGGACTCAATCCTCAGTACCGCATATGGTACCCCAAGTACTGCCACAAGTAATCTCTGAATACAAAAACCAAGAGCAAGTTCTGAGTACAGCCAGATGTGGCCCCCAAACAATAAATCAAAAAAATTTTGGAAAAAAATTAATGAAATGAACTAGTATGGTAATAATATAGTGCTCTTAACAATAGTCCTGAAATTTCTATAATTATTTTTGCTCCAATTTTTAAAATTGGCTTTAATTTAGAAAATAAAATGTATAACAGAATTCAGTTCTCTTTCCTCAGTCAAGAAACTCCAGGCTAATTTTTAATTTAAAAAAGTGTCATATTTAAGGAGTAGAGAAGGGATGCATTAGGTAATAAATGGGTATAATATGGCCTCTCAGGAAGTAGGGTCTAAGGGATGAGCTGTGTTAAGGATTTCAGGAGTGCTGGTGATGCCATTTTTAGGGTTCTAAGTCTTTATAGTGCATTTTATTTAAAAAATTCCATTTAAACCCCATAAAAAATGGGGGAAAGAAATGAACAGAAACTTCCAAAAAAGAAGAAATTCGAATGGCCAAAAGGCATATGAAAAAGTGCTCTTCATCATTAATCATCAGGGAGATGAAAATCAAAACAACAATGAGGTATCATCTCACACCACAGAGCCTGGCACACATCCAAAATAGCAACAACAGCCGGTGCTGGAGTGGATGCAGGGAAAAAGCAACTCTCATCCACTATTGGTGGGAAAGCTGACTGGTCCAACCATTTTGGAAAACAATATGAACATTCCTCCAAATACTAGATATTGAGCTCCCATTTGACCCAGCAATACCACTCCTGGGAATAAACCCTATATACCCAAAATTACACAGCAGAAACACTATCTGCACTTCTATATTCATCACAGCTCTATTCACAATAGCCAAAATCTAGAAACAATCAGTGTCCATGAACAGACAGTTGGATAAAGAAACTGTGGTACATCTCCACAATGGAATACTATGCAGCTGTCAGAAAAGATCATGAAATTTACCTGCGAATGGACGGACATGGAGACTATCATGCTGATTGAAAATAGTCAGAAAAAAGGACAGATATAGAATGACTGCGTTCAATAATGGGATATAAATATATACCAGTGTTCTACTAATTGTGGGAAATGGTAACCTCTGATTAGAATTTAACATTGAATATACACAGAGACTTACATGATAAACCCTAAATGTCTGTAGGGAAAGCCACATTGTGTAAGAGGAGTGAGAGAGAGAGAGAAGAGAGAGAGAGAGAGAAACAGAGGCAGAGAGACAGAGTGAGGAAAAGGAAAAAGTACCTACTATAAAGGCAGGCTGGGGGTGGGTGGGAGGAATATTGGGACATTGGTGATGGAATGGGGCACTGGTAGAAGGATGGGTGCTGAACACTGTATAACTGAGACCCAATTACGAGTATTTTGTAATTGTATATCTCATGGTGGTATAATAAAAAATGTTTTAAAAAGTCCTTTTAATGGCTTTGTTACTCATTTGCACCATAGACATAAGGACGGGTAGAAAGCTCAAAATGTCTAAGATTTTGCATCAAAGTAAAAACAAGAACATGTTGCTTCTTGCTCTACTGTCTAGCCTCCTCTTCCCAATCCAGGGGCAATGGAAGTCCAAGACGTAAATGCCAGAAGGAGCCGGAAAGTTCATATATGACTTTGCCACCCCCATGTGGTCCTCTTCAACACCCTTTAACTTGGAAGGAAGAACTTGGTTCTCTCGCCCATTTGAATTCGTTGGTTTTTAATCAAAAAGAATGCAGCGGACAGTTTAATGCCTCACAACTGGGATTTCTTTATCCCGACCTCTCCTTGTGTGCACTCATCTATATATAGCTGCGGTGCCCCCTGAACTTGGACGAACACACATGGCACCTGCCATCCTGCCAGAGTTATTTTAAGGTCTTCTAAAAGGAACCACGACATTTAGCCCTTCATCCTTGAACACTGACGGTGTGAACACTTTTTAGACAGAATTGAAAACTATAAACACTCACTGTTTAAAGCCCCTGTGTGGATTTTTAAAGTGTTAGGAAGGCTTCTAAGGGGGAAATCAAGGCAAATGTGAACCAAGCTTCAAAAACAATGAGCTCAAAATGTTTCGCCAGGATTTTCAGTATGGTTAGTGTTTTGTTGATACTTGAGTTATCCTTCAGTCATCAGCGGCCCTAATCACTGATTTCAAAATAGAAAAAAAGTCCAAGTCTCTCCTTTATTCTCAGGTTCCACGTCATTTTAAACCTTTCAGGCAGAGTGACTGAATCACTGTAAGCCTGTTGCCTCAAAGGGATCTCAAGACAAATCAACAAGGGGAACAAAAAGGTCAGACAAGTCAGCTTTTAAATGGTCCTTTTCCATATTAATTAAGTTTACAGCAAGAAGGTGATTTTTTAATTCTATCTTCTGAAACTTTATTCCCTGCTTCTTACTGTTTTTTCCTCTTCTGAAAGAGAATTTTTCTGTTGAACTGGCTGCCCCCAATGGAGTCTCTCTCTATCCCTCCCCCCCCTCTGTCTCTCTCTCACACACACACACACACACACACACACACACACACACACACACACACACACACATACCCACACACACGCCCCCTCTCTCTCTTCCTGAGCAACTCATTTAAAGTACAAAAACCACAACAGAAAGTTCTTCAACAATTCACTGGCAAAAATCTCCAAGTGGCAAGGTTCAAATACCACAAACCACGCCCCACAACTCCTCACAGGACTTGGGAGAGTGTTTGTCAAACTTACCAGAAGGCAAGGAGCTAAGCAGGAAGGAGAGGAAAGAGGCAGAGGGGGCAAAGCTAGTCAGAGCAGCAGCGACAGCAGGGAGCCGGGCTGTGGCTGTGTTCTTGCAAGGGAGAAAGAGCGCACACACACACACACACACACATCAGAGACACATGTCCCCCATCCCCCCCGCCACTGGCTCCCAGGCAGCCGCAGAGGAGGGAGGTAGTGGGAAGGGAAAGGGGAGAGAGATACACCCCAGCGTCCGGAGCTGTCTCCCTGGGCAAAAGTCAAACAAGACAGGAGCAGCTGCTGCGTCTTATCAGCCCCTCCAGGGCTTGTGCCCTTTGAAACATTGAAACTCCAGCCCCGGGGTTGGCGTGGTTTTGCACTATTGTTGTTCTGTGGGGCACACACCAGTTTTTTCTTCTGTCTTGGTGTCTTGCCAGTGTGGTTTATGATTCATCTTCTCCCCCCTACCTTAACTATGCCGGCCCAATTAGTGTCAGGTTTCTCAGAGAAAACACGGAAAGGAGAAACAATGGCCTGACCAAAGGTGATGGAAGGACTTTCATTCCAAGGCCTTGTTGAGTCCTTTCCTAGGATTTGAGATCCAGACGTCGATGGCTGCTTTAGCACTGGGGTTAGTGAAGTCACGTCCTGGGTCTTCCTCAGATAAACATGTTCACAGCGCCAGTCAGCCTGGAGGAAGGCTCGGTGCCTCTCACTCCGGGCTTTATGCTTTCCACAGCAACTTTTTTCTCCACCCCCTTTCTTTAATCCTCTCAGAGGAAGGGTCTTCTCCTCACTCACCAAGCAATGACTCTCTCTGAACCGCCAGCCATTCCCTTCTTCCCAATTTTTTGGAGAATGTGTCTGCATGCTTTTTAAGTAGATTGGTCCGTCAGAATTTCTGCTCTTGAGACTGCTGGGTGTTAGTTATGACACCCCTCACTCTCTCCAGGGCAGGTGGATGATAGAGTGTCTAGTGCTTTGCATGGTGGGAAGGGACCTTGCAGAAGTGATGTGATGCAGCACCTCGAGGCCAGGAAGCTCTACCTCATTTTCTGCTTGGATCCAATAGGTACTTCATAAATAAAAAGGGAAATCTGATCTGCCATGTTGATTCTAGCATGATGTAAGGTCACAGGTCAAAGAATGCAGTGAGTGTCTAGATGCTGGGAAGGCAAGGCATGGGTGCCTCCAGAAGAAATCCGCTCTGGCTGACATCTAGACTGGTTGATCACTTGCTCTCATTTGGAGCCAGATCATGTGGTGCTCGTGGGCTACTCCCACGGCCGTGCTCTGAGGATCTCATGTGTGCGGGTCAAAGCCTGGACTCCCACATGCAGAGTCCACACACCAGTCCTTTGAGCTACTTCTCCAGCCTATGACACATTTCTTTTAGCTCAGTGGAACTCATTTTGGATTTCTTAGCTTCAGAATGGTAAGGTTATAAATTTGGATGGCTTTTAGGCCGCTAGATTTGTGTTGTATGTGGTAGTAAGAAGGGGAAGCTGAAATTTCCATCTCCGAACTCTTCCCATTCTTTTCTCTGAATTCAGGGGAGACGGTTGTGAAATGTACACAGTGTGACTAACAAGAAGAGGGTAAAGGAGTGGCAGGGATGGAAGCAATGGTTTACCACACCCACTGATAGTAAAGTTGGTGGGTTAAAATGTGCGAGGAAAGAAAGTGCTTGGTGAGGACCCCATTAGTGGCATTCCATGAATGGATTATTAAAAACCTACCGAGCTAGTGCTCTCAGTGGTTATAAACAGGGTGGCTGTACTTTCTGAATTTAAGTAATGTAGATTTTTTAGCAGAGTAAGTTTATATGGAAAGTAAGTTAAAGGGAAAAAGAGAACTGACTATGATTGAATTCAATAATATTTGTGCAAAATACACTAACATTGAACTGTTTCTGATGCTTATGATTATCATAGGATACAAATTAGAAGCTATCTTATTTCAAAACCTAAAAGAAAATAGATATGATTTACAAAAACAACCTTACTTTCCTGTGACAAAGAAATTGTTCTCAACCTAAATCGCTACTTGCAGCAGGAATATGGCGTTGTATCGCAGGGTCCTACCCAGTTCATGACACTGTCCATAATGTGCTTTGGTCTCCCAGATTCTGACCTGCTTCAGTCAGATGACCTGTCATCACTCAGGTGACTTCCTTGGAAACGAGCGTGTCAATCCTGCTCTTTCTCCCGCAGTTATTAAAGTAGCACTATTGGAGCCTCTTGTGATGAGCTACACATCATGGTAGAGACACTAAAATGATACTTATGTGAGAATACCATGAGAGTTGTCCAGATGATGCAGAAGAGGATTGTATTTTTGGGTTTTTTTGGCCACATCTAGTGGTCTAGCAGGATCGTTTCTTGCAGTGCTTGTGAGAACAGCCTGTGCTGGGGACTGAACCTGGGGCTTTTCTATGCTGACCATGGGTGTTAGCTCTTTGAGCCATCTCTTTAGCCCCTACATTTTCAATTATTATTAAAATGATTATAGACCTCATTTCCATGACCTGAAGAAATGGTTTGAGGCTCTTTATGTTCCTGGAGCAAGCAGTTGCCCTTGGGCTACACTAGCATGTGACAGGACATATGGAGATGTTACTGGTGCCCGCTCGAGCAAATCGATGAACAAGGGAGGACAAGTGAAGTGATACAAGTGATTAAAATGAGCACAAAAACATGTATTTTTTTGCTTCCAAGGATCTATCTGTGGCTTGCTAAAGGCCTAAAGGACAGGAGTAGACAAAGAGAACAAATTGAAAGTACCCAGTGTTATGACAAAATCAATTTTATGTTATTATAAGGATTAAGTTTCCTGTTGCAAATAACATTTTAATTCTATGCAAATGTAAAAATATAGTTTAAAGAGTCAAACAATGCTGAAAAGGGATTATCGAAAGAAACAAGCGTCCTTTATCTTTCTCTTTCCCATTTTCAAGCTTCGTCATGGTCCCTAAGCGTTAACAGCATTGAACTGCTGCAACATTTCTTCTGTGATATACTTTTTCCTTTATAAATGAAATCTTAACATTGCTGTCTGTCAACTTATAGCTTTTGACATTATCTATTATCTTCCTTAATGATGTATAAATTTTAACTATGCATGCCCCTTCTCTTCTCATTTTGTCATAAAACATCATCTTTTTATTATTGTTTTTATTTTTTTAATTGTTCACTTGATCACTTGATCACTTGAATCCCGTTATTCATCGATTTGCTCGGCGGGCGCCAGTAACATTTCCATTGGACCCTATCACGTGCCAATGTAGCCCAATGGCATCTGGTTGATTCGGGAATATGAAGAGCCTCAAACCGTTCCTTCAGGGTCTTGACAGGGGAAGTCTGACCATCTTGTAGGTGGGTGGCCACGTGATCTTTTGACATCCCATGGGATCCAGTTGGTAGCGGCTCTAGTCCAGCGGTTGTTTCCAAATCGCATTACATGTCCAGCCCATCTGATTTTCGATGCCTTGGCAAATGAGACAGCATCCCGATTCTGGAATAGCAACAGAGGTCAGAACTCCGGATTCCTTCTCTCACTTGAATGAGGCGTGATATTCCAAGCATAGCTCTTTCAATTCCTCTTTTAATTGTTGTTTTAATTATTTTTTAATTTTCTAAATTATCTTAATTAATTGTTCTAATTTGCTTTTGTGCCAACCCCTGCGGTGTTCAGGGATTTCTCCTGACTCTGTGCTCAGGGATCATGCCTGGAGACCTCAGGGGACCATATAGGGTTCCAGGAATCAAACTCAGTTGACTGCATGCCAGGCCAATTCCCTATGTACTGTACTATCACTTTGACCCGACATCTTAGTTTTTAATCACCATTCTGTGCTTTCATATTGAGATAACACTATGGGTCAATAGGGCGCTGTCATGATGGCTCGTTCTTTTGCAGATTTCTGTTTTTCCAAGATTAATAGTTGCCTCTTCTTTTTTGCTTATGTTGATTTCCCCAGTTGTACATGAATTCTACAAATTCCTCTTTCTGCAATTTTCCCCAAGAGCAAGTCTGTCACACAGTTTATATATGCTAGAATTTTCTTAGAGATATCACCTCACATACAAACACCCTCAGAGCCTTGACTTCCTGCTGCTGTCTGTTTGGGTGACTGTTGAATTGCTGCACAGCTGGGCTCTGGCTGTTTCCTGGCTGTCATCCTGGGAAATCCCTTCACTTCTCTCCTGGTTGCCATTCTTCCTTTTTCAGTTTAGTTCCTCATTTAGTAAGTCATCTTGCCCACTGGCTTCCTCAGAAAACATTCTTGGCAGACACTGTACTTCTTAAATACTTCCTTATTCATCCTTGACTAATGGTTTAACTGGATGCAAACTTTTATGTACCTCCTAAGACTTTTAAGGCCATAATCCCAACGGGAATTCCTACCGTCTTCACTACCCTAAGTATATTCTAAGGCATAGGGCTGAGATCTATGACAAATAAAATGAAGTATTTTCAGGAGAGTGAATCAGGCAGTAATTGAGGGTTTACTTTCTACTATTTTGGCAGTGGTCTGATTTGATCAGACTCAGAATAACTGCTTTTCTCGTTCTTATTTCTGAGTTGGGATAGGTGATCTGTTATCAAAAGAGAAGCTATGATCTTCTCTTTATCCCCAATTTTCTGAAATTTCACAGTGTAAATGTTCAAGAAATGATAACATTCATTTTGCTACTGATTGTTTTAAAATTATGAGCTTTTTAAGGATGCCTAGCTATTGTGATTGCTGGGCTGGAGTGGAGGAGCATGTGGCGGCAGAGCCTGGCTATGCCAAAACCTAGTAACAATTATGGACCTCAGTTCCATGACCTGAAGAATGGTCTGGACTCTTCCTGTCCCTGGAACAAGCAGATGCCCTTGGGTTACACTTGCTTGTGACAGGACTTATGGAGATGTTACTAGTGCCCACTCCAGCAAATCAATGAACAGTGGGAAGACAGTGATACAGTGAAGAATTGGCACACGTCTTTTGTTTGTTTATGGAGTAGGATGCCTGATTAATGCACATGCTTTGCATGTGGCTGATACAGGGTCAGTCCCCAGCACCACATACAGTCTTGAGCAGAGTATCACTGGAGGGTCCCCCAGGTCTCCTTGGCTCTGCTTGAGAGATCTTCCCCATCTGTTGCAGGACTCCTTTAAGGGCTGCTGCATCCGGCTCAAAACATTAGCACAGTAAAGGCCCTAGGTGAGATGCAGGAAGGGATTACCTAAGGACATTGGACCCTCCCTGCTTTCCATAACAATGGGAGGAAGATCTGAGTTGCAGGGGTATAAACTAGCCAGTTTTCACTCTTGCGCTTCTTTGGGCGCTTGCTCGTTGTGAGTGTTCGCCCTGCTTGGAAGCTTTTACACGTGGTGGTCGCCATCTTGGCCTACACGTGGCTGGGGTTCTAGCCTGGAATCCTAAGCATTGGGTTTTTCCTTTTGCTGATTTGTATGCCTGAACCTGTGATAAGTAAAGCCTTTTAAAACTGCATCGGATTCCTGAGTGTTCATCCATTCCTCGCTGGCTTCGGAGGTAGAAGGGAACTCGCTTCCCGGCACTGTCGGGGATCCCGGCAGAGCGCCCGACACCCATCTAAATAAAATTATTGCAAAGGATAGTTAGTGAGTCTTTCAGGACTTAAGTCTTTCTTATTTTTAGTTGAGATGTGGGGATTAAACCAGGATCCTCAAACACATGAAGCATGAAAGAAGATTCTTATATTTAACCCCCTCCTTCATCATCATTCCTGTCCTCTTGTGACCTCGTGTCCCTGAGTCTGGAGTCTTTGGTTGAGTTTCATTAGAGAACAATCGTCATTTATCCTGGAAGAGTTGAAAGCAGTCACTTGGCTTTATCAAGTGGGATTAGAGATCTTTAAGTTCAACAGTTCTTTCTCTAAGTTAAAAGCCAACAAACTCTAAGCAAAATATAGCCATCAGGTGATTTTTAATAGTTTATAGACTTATATAATTTCAGATAATACAACCACTTGCTAAATATTAACCTTTAGTTCCTCAGTATTTTCAGAGTTGACCAGACAAATTAGCTTGATTCTCACTTTTCCACTGCCCTTCCAGCTGCTACCCACTTAACCCCCACTTTTTTTTCCAAGCGTATATTTTTCTGTTGGGTCATTTGCATCAGCAATTCAGTTCTAGTTTTGATTCATTGTGGTTTGGGGTTTACAGATTCAAGTTTGTTTTCCTTGATGTTAGAGTTTCTAGTTCTTATTCTTCTGTCCATTTTTAAAGAACTTTAAAGAAGGAGGTCAATGATAGCATTACAATGCTATCTCTCCAAGTGCTATGTTGGAGTAAGGAAGATTACAGTGCTCAAATTGAAACTAACTATCCCTCTGAATAAGAAGTTTCAATGTTATTAATAGCCAATAGTTCCTAGCCTTTGTCCTTATTTTAGGAAAACCAAAGAAAAAGTTTCTGCATTGGAAATATAGAAAAATGACTCATTTAAGATCTCTTTCAAATGTAAGAATTCATGCATTATATAATTTTCTAGCCCTGGCCTGTCATCCATCAATAAATGCACGAGATGAGAGGCTACTAAAAGAGTATCCCACATGCACGGCAGAGTCTGGCAAACTACCCGTGTCTGTCGTATTTGATATGCCAGAAACCAGTAACAATTATAGATCTCATTCCCATGACCTAAAGGGAATGGTCTGAAGCTCTTCATGTTCCTGGATTGAGCAGATGCCCTTGGGCTACACTAGCATGTAACAGGACATATGGAGATGTTACTGGTGCCCACTCGAGCAAATCGATGAACAATGGGAAGACAAGTGATGCCAAGTGATGCAAATGATAATTTTCTACCATTGTTTTAAGGGAAGTAGAGATTCTGTAACAAGACAATAAATAAGTCTGAAAATCAGGCAGCTTCCATCAGAATTCAGACCTGTCTTTTGTTTGGTCTGTATGTTAATTTCTTTCACTTCCTATTCTTTTTTCTCTTTATTAAAAATATTTTATTATACCACCATCAGATATGCAATTACAAGCTGTTCATGTTTGAGTTTCGGTTACACAGTGTTCCAGCACCCATCCCTCCACCTGTGCCCATTTCCCACCACCAATGTCCCCACTTCTCTCCCTCTTCCCCTAGCCTGCCTCTATGGTAGATTTATTTCTTTTCCTCTTTCTCTCTTCCTATTTCTCTCTCTCTTTCTCTCTGTTCTTCTCGCTTCCCTTTCATACACAATGTGGATTGTAATACATACATTTGGAGGTTATCATGTGTATCTTTTTGCCTATATTTAATGCTCAGTTCTCAGATGGTATTATCATTTTCAATGATTATCAGCACATAGTTCCCTTCTCTGTCTTACCTAGCCTCTGACTCCCAGATGTTTGTGGTATAATAGGTTTTGAGATATCAGCGCAGGCGCAAGCGCCATGTGCTATGGGGATAGGGCTGTGTCCAGCTGTGGTGTCCAGACCTTGAGGATAACTGTGGTTGTGTTGTGTGAGGTTTTCTGACTTCTGGGAGCCTGTGGGGAACAGGCCAAGGGGCAAAACCTGTCCCCACTCTCAAGATGTCCATTAGCCTAGCACAGGGCAGGCAGGCAGGCAGGGACTCTGCCCTGCACCTGAGTACCTGGTGTCCAGTCGAGAGCCCCAGCAGCCTCATTTCCTATTCTATGAAAGACATTCTACCTGTCTTGCATGGTTATTATGAAAATTGCACATTAAATGTAATCTTTATAATGAACATAGAATCAGTTAACTAATTCCAGTTATGATATAGTTCAGGTAAATCTGTGAAATGGGAATTAGTATTTTCTGTGCTGTTTGCATTTTGAAATTATTGCTGTCTAAAATCTAGTTTAAATCTGGGTATCTATTGTCTGATTTCTTGCTCATGGTTATACAAATTTGATAGGTTCAGTTTGACTTGGAGAAGGGATATATCTTTGTACACTCTTAGATCATAATTTTTTCTTCTGATAATCATTCACTTATCCCAACTCAGAATAATAGGGGAATATTATCTGTTTCTATAATGAGGAGAAATGTGGTCTTGTGGTCAAGTAAAATTATTTTCAGTTATTCTAAATGTAAAATCAGGCAGCAAATTATAATGTTCAACTCCTATGGTGAACTTCTTTAATCTGAACTAGTTGGGTTTTTTCATTTTCAGAGAGAAAACATAATTCACATTCTGTGAAAATAATTTGGTTTTATTACTTTTTGGCAAGAGTTTGGCAAATAAAGATCATCTCTAGTAAAGGCCAAGATAAACTTGCCCTCATGGATAAATCATTGTCCTCAGTCAAATGAAACACTTAAATTTGCATAAATATTGGGTGTTTGGAAAGAGTACTTAATAAGTGAACTTATTTAATTATATTTAAATATTTTATGATAACACTTTAATCATACATTTCTTCTTTAAAAAAGGATTAGTTTTGGGGGTAAGTTCCTTCACATGGATTCTCTGTTAAATTTGAATTAACAAGATTTTGCTGCATTCATTCTACCAGATAGAATTGCCTTGGTCAATGTGTGGAGAAGGAAGGAAGACCAGAATAAAGTCTGTCATATTTTAGTGAATCCTCCCACCTCTCAGGAGCCCTTTTTTATGATCGTATTCAGTCCCGGTAATGATCCATGAATATGGGACTCTCTGTTGCTTATTCTTCAAGAATGTGCCCAGTGATCATAGAGTTGAATTTGAGTGAATAGCAAGAGTAGCAACCATCACATTCACCTAGGCTGCGTTTCATTACTTCAACCTCTGAGCTCTAGCATGTGGGTTTAAAAACCATGGTGTTAAAGCATGGAACCATTTCTTCTCTCTATCGCTGTCTAGAACATGTCATTAGCAGCTTAACCAGCAGAGTTCAAGACTGCCCCACTGAGTTGATGTTTGCTCTATGCTACACATCAGTAGGAAAACACTTCTGGCATTTGAGTAATAAGCACATAACCCTGGGGGCAGAGCTCCTGAACCCACTGTCACTTTAGTGTGATGTTCCACTTCCTCTGGCTCAAGGGTTCTGCAAGTAACTTGGAAAATGTGTCATTTGAAAGAAGTCTGGTCACAAGCTCCCAAAATTAACCAAATGAATGACAACCAAAAGCAAGATATAGATTAACTGGAATGCCAATGGCCGATGTCACAACCGAGTTGTCAGGTCACCCATAGTTTTGGACTGAGATGCCCCAGTGAGTCTTTCTTCCATCTGCCTCCCTATTTCTGTGCTTCCATGTTCTGAAATTGGATGGCTACTGTGTGGTGGGGAAAGGGGCCTCACAGACTGATTTCCCACCTGCTTTGGACTCAGAGGTCCTGTGTAGGGTTATTCTGATTTGTTTTGGGGTCAATTTTTAATAAAATAATTTTATCCTCCCTAATTAAACAGTTCTGCTTGCCAAGAATCAATAATGGAATAAACTCTCTTAAAATAATGATACCTTGTTGCTGTAGAGAGAAGTAGGTGTATTGCTTGCTTTAAACACAGCCAACTCAGATTCAATTGCCAGAATCCCATAAAGTCCCCTGAAGCCTGCCAGGAGTGATCCCTGAGCATAGAGCTAGGCGTAAGCCCTGAGCATGGCCAGGTATGGCCAAGCAAACCACGATACCAACAAAATGACAACTTGGTGTTTTAACTCACTGGTTCAGTGTCTCCTTTCAAAGTCTTGGGGAAAGCATCTCTATCAAATAGCTTTCCTGAAGCTTGCTTATCTCTTACTAAAAGCATCTATTTTCTCTTCTTGGCTCCATATCTTTGTTAGAATTCCTCCCCTAAGGCTCTGGAGTTCCTGTTGCCTACCTGAGTGCCTTGAGCTCCCTCTACTCCTACCCCATGTTTCTCCTGCTGATCAGAGAGAAATTCTCAGAAGGGTCCAAAGTTCAATGTCTGCTTAAAGCAAAGCTAGTCTTTTGATGTGTTCAAAGCAGGGTAGCCTCTTCACCAGGCTCGTGGGGCGCCTTCCTTTTTGCTCTGCAATTCTTATCAGAAGATGGACCAGTTTTTAAATTCCAGGTGTACGATCTTTCTTTTCACAATCATTACAGCACTTCTGAGAGGATTTGGAGTACAGATCTTGAGAATGGTAGAGGTGTTTGGCCGGATGGAATATATAACCCTTGATACTTTTTCTTCCTTTTGGCTGGGGGTTCAGGCCAGTGGTATGGGGGTCATTGCTGCCAGTCTCAGGGAACCACAAGCTCCTTAACCTCTGTGCTTTCCTTTGCAGATTCCGATTCCCTTTATAGTCTCTGCCATGTCTTCTTATTAGCAGCCATCCCGAGAGAGGAGCTGCCAGGCTTTGTTTTTATGCCAACAGACATAAATATTAATGAACTATGTATCTGTCTTGTTTTTAGAGTGTTGCTTGCTCCTAATATCTCTAATGTGACTTGTCATTCCCAGACTAGATGAATTTACACGTGTGTGCCTTAATTCATGTTTAAGAATGGGGGGACAAAGAACCTTGTCTCTTCTGTGTAAGCTTTAAACCAATTTATGGAGCACATTCTGCATCCATGATACATCACAATGACAAATTTTAGTGGGACCCTGGCTGAGCTGCTTGGTTGGCTTAACCTCAAGGATCATTATTCCAAGAACAATGTGTGAGCCTTGGTTTGTGAGGATGGTGATCCTACCACCAGGGTGGAACCATACTCAGATGCAATCAGAGATTCTGTGAGGAAGAACACTGCCTAAATGTCTTCCTCACAGATTCCCAAGAAAGGATGAGAAAGCAGAACCAGACACGTAACAACATGATCCAGAATGCAGAGGGGCTATCTCAGGTATTTGTATGGTGCTATGGAGTTCCAAAGAAAAAATCTTTAGGAATGATGTGAGGGAGGGAAAAGAGAAGTAGGAAGAACAACATAGTCTCTAACCCCTATGGTGGTGAGCATGGAAAATGTGAGCCTGCCTCAAGCAGCCATATCTCTAGCCTTTAGAGATAGCAGGATTTCTTCCATCACTGTCTGGAAATAAGACCAACCTGCACAGTACAATAATTATGTTTCCTTGACTTAACAGAGCACAGCTGTGAGTAGTGGGTTGGATTCTCACCAAAGAAAGCCCTATCTTATTTTCTCAACAATAATTTCTTCCCAGGAATAGGACCTTGGGATTATGGTGGAGGGATTCTGACTTTTGGTGGTGCTCATGGTGAACTTGCCCTGAACATTTAAAACAATAGTATTAGTACTATCACTAAAAATAAAAATGAATAAATGTTTTAAAATTAAGAGGGAACATCAACTTATAATACTATTCACCACTTGACTTGCTCATTAAGAGATTTCTCCACTGTTGACAAATGGAATAGAATGAGGCAAATAATAACACTAATAAACAAATTTCTTCCTTATCATAAAAGAAAGCTCTATCTTGTTTGCAGTGTGCCTCTGAAGGGGCCAAAGTAGTCTTCCCCAGAAATCTGTTCACAGGAACAAGACCTGTTTACTGTTTGCAACTGAGTTTCAGAGTCACTATAAAAAGGAAAAATTCCTCAGAGCATACATATCTAAATAGGTGTGATCACAAATAACACTGTGTGAATTAACAAAGGATTGCTCCCACTCCTAACACAAAATATAAAAAGCAAAACACGGATCTCCTAGTAGACTTCTAACATTGAGTTTTAAAGTTCAAAATGTAGTGAATTGGAGAGAGAGTATTGAAGTCAAGGTACTTGCTTTGCATGCAGCTGAACCTGGTTGGATTTCTGGCACCACTTAAGGATTCCTGAACACAACTAGGAGTGAACCCTGAGCACAGAACCAGGAGAAAAACCTGAGCACCACTGGGTGTGGCCCCAAAACATAACAACAAAAAAAATTAAAAATCCCCAATACCCCCAAGTGTCCAATAATAGAGAACTGTATAAAGAAACCATGGAATATATACAAAATGGAATACTGCTCAGCCATGAGAAAAGGCAAAGTCATATATTTTTCTGCCATGTGGAGTATCATGCTGAGTGAAGCTAACCAGAAGGAAAGTGGAAGATTCAAAACTGATCTCTCATATGTGGGATATAAAGAAGCATAGCCTCAAATTATTCTGTAATGCCATAGACATCCAAAGAGTGTGGTGCTAGAAGAAGGACAGATGATTAAACCAATGGAAAACAATGAGATTCACAAAACACACTCTCAGGAATAATAAAGTTAAGCTTTGAGAAGGAGTATGGCATTAAAAAGAAGCATAGCAGAAGAATAACAAATGATAGAAGGCAACAGAACGAGAACCGGCCTATAGAATTGAGCTTACCATTATGGACGGATGGGGTGAGGAGCCATAAAGGTACAGGGGGCTCTATGTTGAGAGTATGGTGTTGGGGCATTGTATGCATGAAAGACTGTTATTAACAGTTTGAAGTCATGGTGTCCAACATGAAAAATTAACCCTCCCATACCACAACAATAATAAACTTGAAATGTATAAAAATCAAGCTGTAAAATTTAGAGATCCTATGATCCAAGGAATTAGGAGAGGATACAAGTAAATATTTTCAATTTAATTTTTAATTATGGTTTTGGAAATAAGGTTACAATGGCATTCAAGTTTTCGGCACTGGTGTACAAAGTTACTGCCCACCCCACCACCAGAGTGCCTATGACTCTCCATTCCTGTTCTAGCGTCACCTCTGGTCCAAGCGTCCATCTCCCCTACGGCTGCTGCTCTGTTTGTTGACTCACAGTCATGGTTTTGGTGCGTACTATTTCCTCCCTTAGCACCGCCCATGTGTGTAACAACCTCCAATTTTATTCCCGTGCTACTTCCTAGCAACTTATTCCTTCCCTACCCCCCCTCTGTAGCCTTGTACCCTCCAGTCTTTTTTCTGGTACCTGGGGATAATTATCAATCAATATTGTCCATGCCCTGGATTTGCTTATCACAGATGAATGAGCTTATCTTGTATTGGACTTTCTGCCTCTGATTCATATCACTCAGCAGATACCTTACAATTCCTTCTAAATTGCCAGAAAAAAATGCATAACTATTTTTCCTAGTTACAGCATAGTTTTTCATTGTATTTGTGTGTGTGTGTGTGCCATGTATGTCCTTCTGTTGTTTTACTTTGGGTTGCTTCCATATTTTGCCTAGTATACTAAAGGCTGCAATGAACTTAGGTGTACATATATCTTTTCAAATGAATGCTTTTGTGCTTTGTGCATAGATGGCAGCAAGCGGGAGGGCTGGGTCAAAGGGGAACAACAGCATTCTAACTTTTTTTGAGGAATCTCCATATTGTTTTCCAGAGGCTGGACCAGGTGGCATTCTCACCAGCACCAAATGAAGGGCTCTTTGTCACCACATTCGCCCAACACAATTTGTTGTGTTTAGTTTTCTGATACATGCCATTCTCACTAATATCAGGTGACAACTCGTCTTCCTGAGATGTGTTTCACAGACTTAAGTGATAAAGAGCAGCACTATTCACTATAGCCAGAACCTGGAAACAACCAGTATGCCTGAGAACTGATGACTGGATAAAGAAACTTTGGTACATCTACACAATGGAATACTATGCAGCTGTTAGGAAAAATGAAGTTATGAAATTTGCTTATAAATGGATGGATGTTGGAGGACAGATTTAGCTATTCTGGGAGTTTTGTTGTTTTGCCCACTCCCAGCTTAATCTACTTAAGTCAAGATTCATTCTAATGAGATTTCTCTTCTATGTAAACACTGCTAGAGGGTGTGGCAGTTACAGAAGTCACCTTGATTGAATAACTTCTGACTTATACATCTACTAAGACTTCTATGTTTTCTAGATTGGGCACAGCTCCTCTTTATACCCACTGCACCCAGCGTGGGACAGTTAGAATTTACCAGGAGACTACCACCCTGGCTACGCTGAGACTATAGGAAGACTATAGGAAGGATCATACTAGTTTGCTCTAAGCAGGCGAGAGTGACCCTTTCAGTACACGAGAACAAGATACTCAGAATCACCCTGGTGCAGATAATAATAAGAAGGACCTTGTGGGTACCATCTAGATTACATGAAGCTCATGAAGTTAAGATGTATTACTTTATATCAGCCCTCTCTCTCTCCAGTGTTTTACATAAGAGATAATCTCCTTAGTCCTTGGCATAACCTTTGTTTATACCTGCAATAAGGTGTGGCACTACACTCTGTTTAGAGTTCTTTGTTGACATGCCCCTCCCGGTTGGATTACTTTGGTGTATATAAAGGGGCTGACTTGAGGCCGCTTCACCTTTTGCCTTTTGGTTCCTCAGCCTTCAGCTTTTTGGCTCCTGTGGCTTTTGGCTTTTGGCTTTTGGCCTTTTGCTCTTTGGCCTTTTGCTCCGTCTTCTAGGTAAGACTCAGCTCAGGTGAGATCCTCTCTCTTTGGTGGGAGACTTAGGCTCTTTTGTATGGTCTAAGTTCAGACCAGAGCTAAAGTTTGTTCATTATATTGGAGTGCTGTGGAAGAGCTTTTGTACTATTAAAATCCATTTTTTGGAACTGCACCGGACTCGTGAGCTTTCATCTGTTCTCCCGGCGTCCTCGAGAGGTAGAAGACAACCTCTGTCCTGACACTGTCGGGGACCCCCGACCCGGCAGCGGTTCCCGACAGATGGATATGGAGAGGATCATGTTGAGTGAAATTAGAAGGAAAGAGAGGGGCCGGAGCGATAGCCCAGGCGGTAGGGGGCTTTGCCTTGCACGCACTGGCCGGCCTGCCGGCCCGGGTTCGATCCCCTGGCGTCCCATATGGTCCCCGAGCACCGCCAGGAGTAATTCCTGAGTGAAGAGCCAGGAGAAACCCCCTGAGCATTGCCGGGTGTGACCCAAAAAAGCAAAAAAAAAAAAAAAAAAAAAAAAGAAGGAAAGAGAGATATAGAATGACTGCATTTATTTGCATGACATAAATATATATATACAGGTACACCCGGCAGAGGAGAAACCAGCTTTCCCAGTTGAACCCCCTGCACTCCATGGACCACGAGCAACTTCCAACCCGAGTCCACCATCCCGATGGAGCCTCGGAGGAGCCCAGAGAAACCCCCACACCTTGCTGGCAGCGATCTGTGTCACAATCCACACTCTGCAGCTGGTAAGATCTCCCCACAGCATATTAATCCAGTCTCCAGCCCACAGATTAATCCAGTCTCCAGCCCAGCTTGTCAGAAACCCAGCCTACAAGGACCCGCCCTGCAGAGACCCGCCCTTCAGAGGAGAGTATTTCAAACCCAGAAATGCTTGAGCCTAAGACACAGGTACACCCGGCAGAGGAGAAACCAGCTTTCCTGTTGCGGGCCATGCGACTTACCTCCAAACTACCACAAATATTCTACCCACCCCTCTGAGAGAGTCCCACAAAGTAATGAGAATATAGTGCCCGCATGGCAGAGCCTGGCAAGCTGTCCGATGCGTGTTCGATATGCCAAATCCAGTAACAAAAAATGTTTATTTTCCTGACCCCAAAAGAGCCCTTAATACGGCAGCAGTAAGAAAGGCAAACAAGCAGTGCCTGATAAAATTTCAAGGCTGTCCTAGGCTGCCAAAACGAAGAAGGACTAAAATGACTGTCTGTACTTTCAATGCACGTACACTGGCAACGGAAGCATATATTGAGGATCTGATGCTGCAAGCAAGAAAGATCAAGTACGTCATCATTGGTCTGACTGAGACGAGGAGGCGCCAGTCGCATCATGCTGTATTTGACACGGAGAAGAATTGTTCCTTGGAACATGTGATGAAAGAGGCATCGGTGGCGTTGGTGTCCTTGTCAACACGAACATGGCTGTCAACATTGATTCATTTGAATGCCTAACAAACCAAATAGGACGATTACACTTGAGGAGATGTGGCCACTGCCAGCAATTTCTATCTTCATTGTCTATGCACCAACATCCACATGCAAAGAAGATGAAATTGAGAAATTCTACATGGAATTGGAGGAGTTCTATAAAAAGATCACACCTTCTACAAGATCATAGTCGGTGATTTTAATGCCAAGATAGGACCGAGAAGATCGGGCGAAGAACTCCACATCGGGACCCATGGCCTAGAATGGAACGAACAAGGTGAGAGACTATCTGAGTTCATCATGTCCACCAAGACTATTCATGGGAACTCACAGTTTCAGAAAGCTGAAGTGAAACGTTGGACATGGGAATCTCCTGGCGGACAGTTCCACAATGAAATTGACCACATCATCTTCAATCGACGGTTTTGTCTGACCGATGTTGCTGTCGCCCCCAAATTCCAGACAGGATCGGACCACCGCCTCCTTCGTGCAAAATTCTACTTCCCGCAACGGGGAGAAAAGGCTGCAAAGTTTAAGAAGAGAACTCCCAGAACGACCACCAACTGGGCACTCTTTGGCACCATTGCGGCAACATGGGAAGATACCATCATTGATGACATCGATGAAGAATACAACCGACTGGTTCAGCACCTCCATGATTGTGCGAAGAATGCCGAGAGAGAGAAAGTCACAAAAGGACGCTTGTCTTCAGAAACTCTTGAGCTCATTCGCCAACGTGGCAAGGGCGCGAGCCTCAGGAGACCTAATGCTAACGTCCAAGCTTGCTAAACAGTGCAGAGAAGCGATAAAAGCAGACCTCAAAGACAGAAGAGCAGAAATACTGGAAGATGCAGCAGAAGCCGGAAAAGTATTCGCGACTGCCCGCCTGTCCTTTGCCAACTATAAGACCAAGATGACTGCCCTCCGACGCCCTGATGGATCTATCACATCTTCCAGAAAGGCAATGGAGAAGATTATCCAGGACTTCTACTCAAATCTCTTTGATAGCCACATCCACCTGCCCACATACCAAATTCCACAGGATGGATATGTAATTCCCAACGTTCTCCCTTCTGAAATCCGACATGCCATCTCATCGGTAAAGAAGGGAACAGCACCAGGCCCAGACAAAGTCAGACCCAAACATCTGAAGAATCTGCCGCCGGTACTCATCAATACACTAGCTCGGCTCTTCACACGCTACCTGTCCGAATGCAAGGTGCCCTCCCAATGGAAAAACCAGCAGGACAGTTCTACTGTTCAAGAAGGGAGACATTCATGACATCGGCAACTATCGCCCCATCTGCCTGTTGTCTGTCATCTACAAGCTGTTTACACGAGTCATCCTGAACAGGATTAGCAGAACACTAGATGAAGGACAACCATGCGAGCAAGCAGGTTTCCGGAAAGGATTCAGCACAATCGACCATATCCACACAGTAACCAAGCTCATTGAGGTTTGTAGGGAGTACAAGATGCCACTCTGTCTCACGTTCATTGATTTACAGAAAGCCTTTGATTCTGTGGAGACTGAAGCAGTCATCGAAGCCCTAGTCAAACAGGGTGTTCAAACCCAATACATCAAGATCCTTCGTGAGCTGTATTACGGATTCACCACCAGGATCTCACCATTCTACAAAGAAGTGATCATTGATGTCAAAAAGAGGGGTTCGACAGGGTGATACCATCTCACCAAAAACTCTTCAGTGCCACCCTCGAGAACATCATGAGACAATTAGAATGGGAAGGAATGGGAGTGAAGATAGATGGTCGGCAACTATACCACCTCCGCTTCTCTGATGACATCATTCTAATAACACCAAACATTAGCCAAGCGGCACAAATGCTGGCTGACTTTGACCGAGAATGTGGAAAGGTAGGTCTACAGCTGAATCTGAAGAAAACTATGTTCATGAGAAATGAACTAGTTCCAGAGGCCCCATTCACTCTCAATGGAACAAACATCTCTGAATGCAGCAGTTATGTGTACCTAGGTCGAGAAGTCAACATGATGAACGACCTAAAACCTGAGCTGCGCAGGAGGAAGAGAGCAGCATGGAATGCCTTCAAAGGCATCGAAGAAATAGCTAAAAGGACAAAGAACCTCCGGCTCCGGGCACATCTCTTCGACTCCACCGTTCTCCCTGCATGTAACATACGCCTCAGAGACCTGGGCCCAAGAAAGCAGGATGAGAATGCTATTCGGGTCTCCCAGAGAGGCATCGAAAGAGCTATGCTTGAATATCACGCCTCACTCAAGTGAGAGAAGGAACCGGAGTTCTGACCTCCGTCGCTATTCCAGAATCAGGGACGCTGTCTCATTTGCCAAGGCATCGAAAATCAGATGGGCTGGACATGTAATGCGATTTGGAGACAACCGCTGGACTAGAGCC
>JAJIBD010007780.1:0-40036 GCA_021461705.1 Cryptotis parvus | reverse complement strand
CCTGCTGGACTATCACTCCTGCCCCTCTTTTATCTTTTAAATAAAATGTACCTCAAATTACACTTTTTTAATTCATTTTCTCAGTGAAGGACATGCTGGAAGTGGCAGAGGGGAGGAGTGTGAGGAGAAGAGGCCAGCTTCAGAACAGAAAACTCAGTAGTTGGGGTGAGAAGATACAGAATTCCTTTTTGGGAATTCCAGGGAATTGTTACTGGAAATTAGTGCAACTTCCCTGTCAAATATGACTGATGAGAATTGGCAGATAAATATCCAGTTCCTTCTACCCTGGCTGGATTATTTTGTAATGCTTTGTAATATCTTCTAGAGATCCCTGTGGCTTTGAAACTCAGTTGCTCACAGTGCCAATTTACAGGACACGCTTTCTTTAGCAGCGGCAGTAGACTATTTTACTACGTTTCTGCTGTTAATGGCTCACCCCATTGTCCCAGTTCAAATGTAGAAACTTAATGCCTGATGTGATGGGATTAGGAGGTGAGGTTTCTGAATGTGCTTGGAAACAAGGATGGAGAGTTCTGACTGTGATTAGCGCACTTATTAAAGTGACTTCTGAGCCAGAGAAGTATCTTTGCCCAAGCCAGAAAGTAGGTGCTTACCAGACACTGAACCTTCTGGCATCTTGATCTCGACTTTTTAGCCTCTAAAACTCAGAAGAAACAAATGTTTGTGGTTTTTAAAGCCACCCAATTTATGGTATTATGTATAGCAACCTGGACAATGAAGGCTTTGTTTTTTTTTTTCTTCTTCCTGGCTCTCTTTCTTGCACCATTAGTGCTGTTTTCTGGGATATCTCCAAATTAACTATTTTACTTGAGTCCTTGAAACCCAAACTAAAATATCACCTTACCTATTGCTATGAAAATTGAAAGGAAATATTTTAGCGTGAAGTACAGAGAAGCCTAGCCTGATACTGGAATCTATCGTTCTGATAGTTAATAAAGATGTCATGGTAATAAATGGTCCTATTCTATCATTAACATTTTCACAATGGTGACTCGAGATGCACAAATGGGAAATTATCAAATGAATTGTTTCATAAATTCAGCTGATACTCTCTGATTATCTTCGTAGATCTTGACTACATATATTTTCATCCTATCAGATCACCCTCAAGAATGCAGAAAAATATCTCCCTAAACATTTACCACCTGTTGCCTGCTACATGCAGTTGCCTGTCCTGTGGGAGAGGCTCATACATTTTATTTGTGTGTGTGTGTGTGTGTGTGTGTGTATGCATACTTTAATAAGACTTTGATAAATTCTTTTTTTTAACTTTTTGCTTTGGGGTCACACCTCGTGATAATCAAGGCTTACTTTTGGCTCTGCACTCAGTAACTGCTCCTGGCAGTGCTTGAGGATTGCTATGGGCTGTTGGGGATAGACCCTGGTTGGTTGTATTTAAGGCAAGTGCCTCACCTTCTGTTTTATCATTCTAGCCTCAGGATTTTCTTTGATAAATTCTTTAACTGACCCATTTATAGCACTGGCAATAATGGCCTTTCATTTGCCTGACCTGGCTGTTTCTTGCTTTTGCCTCATTAGCTCTATTCTCCTTGAGTTCCCTATTCCCTATTTTCTTATTTTCACTAATTACAATGTGCTAGACTCTAATGAGACCCTGGATCAAGGTAGTCTTTTGACATTGCATGTTGCTGCCATGTATATAGATTTTCCACAGAAAATTATTACCAAAACTTAGTAGTTAAGTATATGTTTGTATATTAAAACAAATATTTATTGTTAGGGGCCGGAGCGATAGCCTAGCAGTAGGGCGTTTGCCCTGCACACGGCCTGTGCCGCCCGGGTTCGGTCCCCGGCATCCCATATGGTCCTCCAAGCACTGCCAGGAGTAATTCCTGAGTGCAGAGCCAGGAGAAACCCCTGAGCATCGCTGGGTGTGACCCAAAAAGCAAAAAAAAAAAAAAAAAAAAAAAAAACCCCCAAATATTTATTGTTAAATTAACAAAAATTTTTTGTCTCAGTTTCTGTGGGTTAAGAACTTGGTATGTCCTGTGCCTCTGGATGGGGTTATGTCCTGAGGTGACTGTCAATCTACCATCAAGGACTCTGATTTCATCTGAAGTTTTGACTAAAAGGGTTTTGCTTCCAAACTAACTCATGTGGCTATTGAAGAACCTTTACTTCTTTCTCTTTGGGCCTCTCCACAGAATTGCCTCATGACACAGAGTCTGCCCTTACTTAAAAAATACTACAGATCAAATGACTCAAATTACAGACATTTTTTTTAATGATAGCTCTGAAGTTGGAAGTCCACAATCAATGTGCCACCTTTTAGGTTTTTCTGGTCAGAGAGTGCTTTCTGGCTTGTTGAAAGCCATCCATCCCTATGCTCTCACATCGCCTTTTCTCTAAATTATGGCGAGAAAGAGAACTTTCTATTATTTCTTCCTATTCCTTAAGAAACCAGCCATTATGGCCAAATTTGACCTTAACTGCCTGGGTAGGGGCCTTAACATATACATAACATGATTTTGGATGTTAGGGCTTCAACACAAAATTTTGGTTTTGATGGTGGCCCGGTGGGGAGCATACAGCCTAGTTCACAACATATGGCAAGATACTGGGGACAGGAGTGAGCACCATAGTGGAAGACATTGTATTTTTTGGGGGAGTGGGTCTTGAGCTACATCTGGTAATGTTCAGGGGTTCCTGCTACTCTTCACTCAAATCCTGTCCTGTTCAGTTTGTGTATAGTGGGCCATATGGGATGCCAGAAATATAACCTGTTGTATCTTGGGTTGTATCTTGTGGGGGCAAGAGCCATACTTACTGCACTATCTCTCCACCTTGGCATGGCCTTTCTTATGACCTAATCCTGGAAGTAACATCCTATCACTTCTGCCATATTCTCTGTGTTCTTTGTGAGTAAGAGTTTTTACATATTGATTATTCTCTTTCACCTAGAAAGAGAAGAATCAATATGGATATGAAGGCAAGGATCATAGATAGCAATGCAGAGGAAAAGTCATCATTACCACTTGTAACAATATGAATTTATCTAGAGAGTATTACACTAAGTGAGTTAAATCAGAAGGAAAACACAAATGCCACATAAGTTTATCATAGAGAATTGAATGAGCAACCAATTTAAGCTAAAAAATACTTCTTAGGTTTTAAAATTAATATGGTGACTACCAGAGGAAAGAGAAGGAGGAAAACTAAATTGGCTAATGGGAATCAATTATATGGTGGCAGACAGATAGTGGTATTTTTAGAGGTGATAATATTGTTCTATAAACCAGTGTTTGCTGCCATACTGTGCATCTGAGGCCTTATTAAATTTTAAACCCATGTATTTCAATGAAAAAATAAGAAAAAAAATGAAACGTGGGTTGTGGAGGACCATGGAAATGGCTTAAAGACCTTGAGTATGAGCCTTGGGAGCATGAGCCCTGTGAAGATTACCAGCATCACATAGTTCTCTGAGTACCACCTGGTTCCCCCAACACTGCTCAGAATAATTACTCCCAGAAAAGTACAACATTTGATTTTTTTTATCCCATTTATATTGACACTACTGTCTAAAAATATAGACATTTAACAATCCTAGTACCCAATTCGAGAGTAAGCAAACATCAGTTTATTTATTTAAAGAGGAAAATGAATCAGTTATACTTTAAGTGCATGTGAAGAGGAAAGAGAAAAACCTATATTTCTGAGAGTATTCTAAATCAAGATCTTAATTTAGAATACTCTAAATTTAGAATACTCTAAAGAGAAAGGTACATATAGATTGAGAAAGGTACATAGATTAATTTATAGGATCCTTCAGCTACACTACGTTTAAAATAGCACTTATCAACTTTCTGGCAAAACAAAAGTGAAAATACTGGAACTGTTCCAGTCTTGGCCTTGTAAAGCCACCGGTGAATGAGGCCAATAAACAGATGCACATTCCTACCTTGAGCCACACCTCCTCCCCCACAGTATTCCACAAATTCTACCCACCAACACTCACAGAAATATTCAAACATGGTTTAAAAATCAAGGACTCAACCCACACTCTCCACAGCCACAGTTTCTTCTCTGCTTTCTTTTGGTTATTTCCTAATACACCACACTGACTTTCCTCAGGTTTTCTGGTTTCCTGCATCAGAGTACTTATCAATAACAAAATCATTCATAAAGTTTATCAAATATGTTGTAGACTCTGTTTTCAGAAATAACCACATTTCTTAGCTATGGAAATGTGGTTCAACCAACTAGGAATCTCTATAGTGGAATCATTTATTCATTGAGTAATTTGTTTGTTTTTGGGCCACACTCAACTGTACTGAGGACTTACTCCTAATTCAGTGCTTAGGAATTATAACTGGTGAACTTGGCAAACCATCTGGATCAAATCTTGCAATGCAAGCTTCTTACCCACAATGCTATCTTTCCATCCCTGTACATTAAAACATTTTAATTGAATTTTAATTGAATTTTTAATTGAATAACGATGAAATACACAGACAAAAAGTTGTTCATGATTGAATTTCAGTCATATTGTATTCCAACACCCTTCCCTTAACCAGTGTACATTTCCCACCACCATTCTCTCTCTCTCCCTCTTCCTTACTCTTTCTCTCTCTCCCCTTCTCCTTTTTCAACATTATGACTTGCAATACAGATACTGAAAGGTTATCATATATATGATATATATGATATATATATGATATCATATATATAATATATATGTATATCCCTTTACCTACTTTCAAGACTCAGTTTTTTGTCCAGAGTGATTACTTCCAACTCTTATTGTCATACTGATCCCTTCTCTCTTCTAACTGCCCTCCACCCCAGTACATATTTTCACTCCTATGGTATGAATAGCAGTCTGCAAGTAATAAGTCCCAGCCTCTTCCTTTAGAGAGAGGACTGGTAAGACAGTAGGAGCACAAGACAACAGCAGGGATGAGGTGAGAAACCCAGGGCATGATCATGAAAGGTTCCTTGAAAAAGGAAGTGTAAGAATTACCAAAAAAGAAAGGGCAATGAAGAGAATTGTGGAAATACCATATGCAAAATCCTGGGCAGTAAAATTCCATATTAGTTTTCCAACAAAGATATCTGAAGAGAATAAAGAGAGTGATATGTTCTTTGGTCATGAACTTTTGGTTTACAAACTGGTCATCAAATGCAAGAGCTAGAAAGAAGTCTAACAGTGTGACGCACTGTGTTAATTATGTCAGGCAAGTAGACTATATTAGAAATGTAAATGTATTGAGGAAGTATAAACGTTTTTCATTTGAGCCAAACTCTGTTACATTCTAATGTTGTTAACCAGTGGGTTACATATTTTGTTACCCACCTGATGCCTCTGGAGACAATGTCATTCCCTCGACTTTTTTAACTTAAGGACTTAGATCACTGGTAATTAGATCATTCATTCTAAAATATTTATTCTGACATGAGAGAGCATGGATATACTGTGGGAATTTTGGTCTTAATGGAACTTATAGTCTGAAGGTAAAGAGAGGTAATTAAATGCAAAAGTGGGTGCATAATATAAAAGCGATGATGACAGCTTTGTGGATCATGTGAGATAGTAATCAGGTCTTAGTCTTTCTGAGAGCAAAGGATAAAATAAAAAAAAAAAAAAAGTTTTCAGAAGAGTGTGGGGAAATATTCTCCAGGCAACAAATGAAGCCAAGAAGTTGTCAGGTTGAGACTTGCATCAGGTGCTCATGCTTGCCAAGCTCTGAACCTTGGTAGATGAATGTGTCTGACAGAAGGGAAGTATGTGCACACTGCAAGTTGGTGAGGAAAAGCCCCTGGAGAAAGCGCTGGCTGGGAAATAGAAAAGAGAGCAAGTCTTTGCATTTGGGGAACAGATGTTCCTTTCAATAAGAATGAGGTACTCGGGGATGGGGTGCAGAATGGGCTTGGGGTGGGTGGAGTTGGGTGATAGATCAGGTTTTTAAGTATTGTGGGACTCTTGGAACACTGTCAGAAAGAAGATTGTGGAGATTATGGTAACAGTAGCACATCTCACTATTAGGAAGACCCAAAGGGGCAAGTGGATTGCCTTCCAGGTGGATGGATCATTTCCATCATCACCAGAGATTTAGAAACACAAAAGCAATGAAGAAAAGGAGGCAGAAAGGACAGCCCCACCTCAGCTCAATGGGCCTTGGCAGACACACTGCTATCCAGAATCATAGGGAAAAGGAAGATATAGGGAAAAGATAGGATAAGTACTAAGTAACACTGCACGAACCCAGTCAAAAGAGCTAGTGTCAAATCAGAGAAGGAAAAGCTTGATAGATCTAGTGTTAGTCGGTTGCCCTTAAACTGCTTCTGTATAGAATTTAATTTTGGCTTAACTTAGCCAAAACCTGATTTGTAGAAAGGAATTAAGCCATATCAGATTTGAAGATTAGATGAACAATGGAGTGGTAGGCAATCAATGTCATGATTAACGTATCTGGTGCCTCAAACAAAGCCCTGTGTGAATTTAGTTTGACATGACTCAGTCTGGGTGTACCAGTGGCAACTGTTAGTCATTTCTGCATTCTTCTCTTAGTTGCATCAGGCATTTCTTATCCGTCACCTCACATCCTTTCTACACTCCTGTCCCTAGGGTCCTTGACCATTTGTTTTCTCAGCTGTTATGGCAACTAAATTTGCTTGGGTACAACCCAATAGTGCCTTGCTTCCTGCCCTGCTGTGCATGACTTATCTGTGACTTGGTTTCCCATAGCTTCTCAGGTATTAAGTGCTGTGGAATATGAACTGGAATTATCTTTTGTGCAACCTGAAAGTGAGGGTAAGGAAATGTTCTGAGATGTATACTTTGGTCAATGTTAGCCAAAAATCCTTCTTCCTGCCTCCTGCTGAGTTGGGATATCCTGGGTCTCTAATGATTTAAAATAAATAAAGCAAACACCTCTTCTTATTTCCAAGCAGTGGCCAACAATGTGGACTTCAATTCTTCACACTCCCAATTGGTAGATTTTTGCTTCCTCTGATTTTTTTTTTATTTTTGCTTTTTGGGTTACACCCGGCAATGCTCAGGGGTTACTCCTGGCTCTGCACTCAGGAATTACTCCTGGGGGGTGCTCGGGGACCATATGGGATGCCGGGGATCGAACCTGGGCTGGCACAGACCAGCCGCGTGCAAGGCAAACACCCTACCCGCTGGACTATTGCTTGGGCTCCTGTGATTTTTATCTTTATTTTAATTTTTTTTAACAAGGTTACCCTGACCATGATGCTAAAGGTTTCAGAAGCCACGCCCAGAAATGTGGGTCTGACTGCTCAGTACTCAGCCGGTGCTCCAGCTTGGAGCACCTGGGGGCCTGGAGGACTACACCTAGCAGTGCTCACACACCTGCCAATCATGTGTACTACTGCTTAATCCATCCTCTAGGCTGGAACTGCACCTTTTAAGAAAGTAATAGTACATGTGTTTTTGCCTTAATTGCATAATACACTCACTAGTTTAAAAGTTAATAGTTGCATGAACCAATATTAGCAGAGTCAATGTCGTTTCTGAGCACTTGGAATATGGCTATTCTGAATTAAGATGTTTTGGGACCAGAGAGATAATACAGTGGGTATCATGTTTGCCTTGCAGATGGTGGACCTGGGTTCGCTCCCTGGCATCCCATATGGTCCCCCAAGCACCAGGGGACTAATTTCTGAATGCAGAGCCTGGAGTTTCACCGGTGTGACCCAAAGAGCCAAACAAAAAGGACAAAATGTTGTGTCACAGTACAAAATACATCACATTTTTAAGGCATACTACAAAAAAGTTGTAGAAAAATTCAGTAGATTTTTACTGCTTATTGCATAAAAATGATATTACATATATTTAGTTACATAATATTGTTCATATTGATGTAATTTTTAAAATATAATTGTAGCTAAAATATTTCCATAGAATGGCAGTTGACTAGAGTTTGTAGTATATGCCTCTTCATTAAAAGCTTCATCAATACACTGGCAGTCTTTGATAGTTATTGGTATTTGCTTTCTATAATTTCTTCAAAATTATTAATCAGCAATAGTACCAATAGGTAAATTTCCAAACCAATGGAGTATTTTTTTGGGGTCAAATGAAGCAAAGCTTGTGCCCTTGATCTCTGTGGATATGTTGTTAAAAAGACCATCTGGAGCCAGAGTAAAAGTATAGCAGAAAGGACACTTGCCTTGCATGTGGCTGACCTGGGTTTGATCCCAATCTCTGCAAATTGTACCCTGGGCCCCGCCAAGAATAATTACTGAGCACAGATTCAGGAGTGAGTCCTGGACACCACCTATTATGACTCAGAAATAAACAAAAAGGATCATATATTTTTAATGCTTGAATTTGCAGCATATTAGGGTGTATTTTGAACTACACATGAATAAGGTATCTATGTAATACCTATTAGACATGTTGAAATAAGTGCAGCAGGTGTTGAAGATAGTAGTTTTCCAGTATTAATCTTCTGATATATTTTATTATATTATATATTTTTTCTCATGCTATAATTGAATATTACAAATGCTGTGCCTAAGGATTAACTTTTGTGTTTCTTTTTGTTTGCTGCTATTATCAGTTACATGTTACGATTTGGCAGGCTAAATTAAATTTGTTGTAGACTTTGGCCCTGATCCTTTCTCTAAAATTTCCTTGTGGCTTTTTTGCCCAGTGCATTTCATCATCAAATTGTCTAATTAAGCACTCATGCACAAGACATTGGCTTTGTGCTATATACAGTACAAGTCAAATAACTGTGAATTCTACTTGTTCTATAAAAAGATAAGGGTCTGGCTTAGAATTACATTCCTTCTCTTGGAGTTTATTTTTGGCTGGACTGAAATATTATTAAAGAATAGTTTGGTGAGAAGTTGCTTGAAGCATAGAGATGAATAAGTTCATACTTGAAAGCAATGAGCCTGATAGGGTGGGAGTCATGGGTTGGGGGGCAAAGAGTCAGTTTCAAGCCAAGTGGGAAATGCAAGAAAATATCTTAGTGATTCCAAAGGAGAAGTGGCTTTAAAAACAACAAATCAAAATGATTTGCCAACTCAATAGCCTTTTAAATATAGGAATTTTGGGGTTTAGCTTTAAGTCAACCTGAAAATATAACCTGTTATATAAAATTTTGGTAATCAATTTATGATTTAATAAAGTCAAATAAAGCATACTATCCAGGATTTTGAAACATTGAGACAATGAAGAAGGCCTATTTTCTCAAAGATAATATTAAATATGACTGATAATTCTTTTCTCATCTAGAATAAGAGTCATTTTAATTATTATTCTTTGTATTGATTGGGGTTATTATGGTTTCTCACACACATAATTCTAACACCATACCTATATCAGTGTGACCATCTCTCTCTCCCAACTATCTCATGCTCTGCCTTTTCAACCTCCTTACTCCCACTTCAAAACTCAATTACATAGGTCAAGTCTCCTCTTTATTGCCTTTGGCCCTTTGTTGTTACTTTCTCTATTTTTAAGTCACATATATTAGAGAGATCATTCTGTATCATTTCATTCTAACTTATTCAGTAATATCCCCTAGTTTCTTTCATGTTGCTGTACATGTCATGATTTTGTTCTGAGAGCTGCAAAATATTCCTTTGTGTATATATGCCACAAATTTTTGACACACTAATAAAGATAACCTATAATATTTTCCAACAGATTAAATATTTGATTTATTATAAAGGCAAGATTCAGAAGTGTTTTGGGGCCATAAATTATTTTTTCATTTTTCCCCAACCTCTAAATTATGTTTTCTATAAAATTTTGTTTCTTATTTATCTCAACTGAATGCAGCTAGATGTGGACAACGATTTGTATCCAAAGATTTAGATAAGCAAGGATTAGGGAAAAGCTAAAGATTTTCTCATATATGAACTGACTCATTAATATTAACTTTGGTCAGGTGCATAATGTTCAGAGATTTAGACAATGAAATTGGATATTTCAAGCCAAATTTCCCCCTATATTTTCAGTGAGGTTACTATCACTTAATCTTCTAGGTAGAAAGATTCTAGGAGAGACACACCTCTTACCTAATTCATATATGTATGGATTCTTATATCCGAGATGTTCTCTTAGGAAGCTCAATTAGACCCATTCATCACTGTATCACTATATCACTGTCTTCCCGTTCATCGCCGATTTGCTCGAGCAGGCACCAGTAACATCTCCATATGACCTGTCTCATGCAAGTAGAGCCCAAGGGCACCTGCTTGCTCCAGGAACATAAAGAGCCTCAAACCATTCCATCAGGTCATGGGAATGAGATCTATAATTGTTACTGGTATTTGGCATATCAAATACGACACGGGTAGCTTGCCAGACTCTGCTGTGCGGGTAGCATACTCTTGTAGTCATCTCAAAATCCAGCATTTATTGATGAGCCTGGCTGTGATAGGCTGGTCTGCTTGGTGGAGTTCTGACGAGGGGGAAGTCTGGATGTGGAAAATGGAGGTCCTCATGGGGTGGGGGGGGGGGTCGTCTGGCTTGTTGTGAGGCTCTGCTGGGGTGGCGGGCCAGGGCTAGAACCTGCCATCCCTCCCGGCACCTCAATTCATCAATTAATGGCAACTGTTACAGTATTCACAATATTCACAATGTGACTATCTTTCACTAGTTTAAATTCCTCTGCCACAGTCTATTTTTTTTGTTCTAATGGTGAACACTTTTAAAAATTGTGGGTAACATCTTTTACTGTTTATAAAAATTAAAGTGATTGTTAACAATGACTTAGAGAGGTATGTCATAAAAATGAAACTGTGAAAGATAATAAAATGTAATATCATGGATTTTTTATTGTTATTGCCAGCATCAAGAATAATATTAATATCAAATCATCATATTAGTCATTTTTTTAAAAAAAGTTCTTTCTTATAGTTCACAAGCATTTAATTTTAAGGGGACTTTTTAAGAGATGATTCATAGAATCATGATAGTTCCTAAAACAATTTAAAATTAGGGGCCGGAGCGATAGCCCAGCGGGTAGAGCGCTTGCCTTACTCGCGGCCGGCCTATGCTGGCCTGGGTTCGATCCCCAGCATCCCATATGGTCCCCCGAGCACCGCCAGGAGTAATTCCTGAGCAAAGAGCCAGGAGTAACCCCTGAGCATCGCCGGGTGTGACCCAAAAAAAAAACAATTTAAAATTTATTTTCTTTTTAGATTCACCTTTTGTTTACAATCCTATATATTTGAAAAGTATAGTTTCACTTCTCAGTATACTATCACTTAAAAAATTAAAAAAAAAACTAAACTTTATAATAAACTTGGAATTCAAAACTGGATCAACTTGGGTCTGATAAATAATAGGAAGGCTGTAGCTTCAGTGTATAGCTACCAAATATTATTCATTGTTATTCTCTGACCCTGAATACAGTATTGGTAGATAATAATAAATAAATGTTTTCTACATTTTTTCTCAATAAATGTAGAAAAAATGAAGAATTGGATTTGCAGGAGTTGTTTTAGTGGTATCGGTGGTTCATCAGGAAACACACTAGAAGCACAACACAGATGTGAGCTAGGAAGGGAGTGGGTGAACGTTGATACAGTAATAAGCTACAGGGAGACAGTAAGACATTTGGAAGATTTTCTGAAACATTCTACAGTCAGGATTGCACATGTGCTTTTCTAAAAAATCTATTCCAAAAGATTTTAAGAGACTTGTTAATGTCTTTTAATTAAGGAATATTTAGAAACAGATTGTGGTAATAGCAGAGAGAAACATATTTTTGAAGACTACAAAGAAAACCCAAGTAAATGAAAGTAAAAAGCTATTGAAAAACACCAAAAAATTGTTAAAAATAGTTCAATAGCTCATTCTAATAGTTAATATTAACTACTTAATCACTGTATCACTGTCTTCCTGTTCATCTTCGATTTGCTTGAGCGGGCACCAGTAACATCTCCATATGACCTGTCTCATGCAAGTATAGCCCAAGGGCACCTGCTTGCTCCAGGAACATAAAGAGCCTCAAACCATTCCATCAGGTCATGGGAATGAGGTCTATAATTGTTACTGGTATTTTGCATATCAAATACGACATGGGTAGCTTGCCAGGCTCTGCCGTGCGGGTAGCATACTCTTGTAGTCATCTCAATCCAGCATTTATTGATGAACCGCGGCTGCTTGAGGCCATGCGAGCCGGGCTGTGATAGGCTGGTCTGCTGGGTGGAGTTCTGATGAGGGGGAAGTCCGATGTGGAAAATGGAGGTCCTCATGGAGTGGGGGGTCGCCTGGCTTGTTGTGTGGCTCTGCTGGGGTGGCGGGCCAGGGCTAGAACCTGCTATCCCTCCCGGGTACCTCATGAGCCTCTGGGCACAGTGAGAGCCAGTAGCAGCTCTGCCCCATGTAGACAAACTACTTAATGCAGGTTTTTAATCCAGGAGTGAAAATTAAGGCAATATTCGCTTGCAGTATTATTACAATGTTTTTTCCTCCTTTTTCAACACCTAAATTATACTTAGACTACAATATTTAGTGAAGATCCAAGTGAGGGAGTTGTAATGGAGGCCAAAGAGAGGAAATTAAATGAACATTTTTTGTGCCAGGATTTATGATTACGGCTTTGCCTGAATCCTCATAATACATTATTCAAAACGTCCCATGAAGTGCAAGAAAGCTCTACCTAATAATACTTTCATATATAATATTTAAATATATGATTATTTAAGTTTTAAACATCAAATAACATAGAATAAGACAGTATAATTTATCTTTAAACCTTGATACTCCAAAAATCTCACTTCCCTTCGCATGTGTAATTACTATTAACAATTTGATATGTGAACTCAATTATTTTTTATTTGCACATACCTATGGATTCAGTGTTTAAAAATATGAAGGTAGTTATTGGGGAACACAATATGAAAACATAGATTCTGGAGTAATTTTATTAAGATGATTTTTTTTTTCTCAAGCGTGATATTTTAAACTTTCATTTTCCATTTGGTAGTGAGTAATAAGTGGATTTCTTAATGAAATCTTAGCCTCTTTTCATAAATTTTCTGATGCTTTTGGTTAGAACAGTTTTATTTTAATACTTGTGATTACATTGGCTAAAAAGTTCAGTCTTAAGTGCCATCCAGAGAGGCTCCTCGCAAACTCAGAGAGGGCCAGTCCAGTGTGTGGTTCCAGCAGCCAGTCTGTGTGGGAGTGGGAGTTTGGAAATTGCATTCAGTCGTTCTTACTGTACTGTATCTCCTTGTTGTAACCTTTTGAGTTTGGAAAGGGTGGTGAAAGTAGTATAATATACAGCCCTTGCATGAGAAACTTTCTTCCATTCAGCACTGATGCACACAGTAGCTCTTTGTTATGTTAGGGTACTATTCTAGTCAAAGATGACTTCTATTCCATTCTCTGATAGGTAGGGCACATGCTTGCCTACCTTATCCCTATTCCACAACTGCAGGTCATTGTTTGATGAAAATTTTTTTAAGTTTCAACTGTGTGCAAAAATTATCTTCAAGACCTGTAAACACAGGAGGGCTTTGGAAGAAAGCAAGAATTTGAGGGAAAGTGAATAGTTTTGACTTTCCACCATGTGCCTCCCCTTACTCACTTGCATCTCTTGCCAATTTTCTCTCTTATGAAGGGAGTATGCAGCTGTGATTTCAGACTGCTGGCCAAGCACACACCCAGAGAAGGAACAATGCTAATCTTTTCTTGTAGTCATGCCAATTTTTATAAGTAATTATCCTGAAGTCTTGTTAGAGATGGTCTACTTTGTCTTGGGAAGGGAAAACAACTCCCCTCCTCCCCCTCCTTATCTCCCTTATGCCTCCATCTCTGAATGGGATTCAGTAGGGCTGACTTTTCTCATGAATTTATATTATAAATATGGTGACCTTTTGTGCTTTCATCTCTCTCTCTCATGTTTAGCATATTTGGAAAGAATTTCCAATTCAAGATAAATAAAAATGTTGCATTAAACATTTTTAAATTATATCACCATGATATAACACTGCTATTTAGCAAGTTGTTCATAATACAGGTGTGTCAGGTATTAAATGTTTCAACACCATACCCATTACCAATTTAACCACCTGTGTGCCCTTCCATCACCAATGTTCCTATCCACAATCCTAGCCTTCCCCCTTGGAGGCACAAATCAATTCACGCCATATTGTTTGTTATAACTCAAAGGAAAATGGAATTCTCGAATCTGGAAGTTTTAACACTAAAGAATATAAAATAAGACAACTAAGAGGCAATTTGTAATAGTTGGAGAGAGAGAGAGAGAGAGAGAGAGAGAGAGAGAGAGAGAGGATCTCACCATTCTACAAAGAAGTGATCATTAATGTGAAAAGAGGGGTAACGACAGGGTAATACCATTTCACCAAAACTCTTCAGCACCACCCTCGAGAACATAATGCAACAATTAGAATGGGAAGGAATGGGAGTGAAGATAGATGGTCGGCAACTATACCACCTCCGCTTCGCTGATGACATTGTTCTAATAACACCAAACATTAGCCAAGCGGCACAAATGCTGGCTGACTTTGACCGAGAATGTGGAAAGATAGGTCTACAGCTGAATCTAAAGAAAACTATGTTCATGAAGAATGAACTAGTTCCAGAGGCCCCATTCACTCTCAATGGAACAAACATCTCTGAATGCAGCAGTTATGTGTACCTAGGTCGAGAAATCAACATGATGAACGACCTAAAACCTGGAGCTGCACAGGAGTAAGAGAGCGGCATGGAATGCCTTCAAAGGCATAGAAGAAATAGCTAAAGGGACAAAGAACCTCTGGCTCCGGGCACATCTCTTTGACTCCACTGTTCTCCCTGCATTAACATACGACTCAGAGACTTGGGCCCTACGAAAGCAGGATGAGAATGCTATTCGGGTCTTCCAGAGAGGAATTGAAAGAGCTATGCTTGGAATATCACGCCTCACTCAAGTGAGAGAAGGAATCCGGAGTTCTGACCTCTGTCGCTATTCCAGAATCAGGGATGCTGTCTCATTTGCCAAGGCATCGAAAATCCGATGGACATGTAATGTGATTTGGAGACAACCACTGGACTAGAGCCATTACCGACTGGATCCCACGGGATGTCAAAAGATCATGTGGCCGCCCACCTACAAGATGGTCAGACTTCCTTGTAAAGACCCTGAAGGAATGGTTTGAGGCTCTTCATATTCCTGAATCAACCAGATGCCATTGGGCTACATTGGCACGTGATAGGGTCTAATGGAAATGTTACTGGTGCCTGCTCGAGCAAATCGATGAATAACGGGATTCAAGTGATCAAGTGAAGTGATCAAGTGTTATATCTCACAATGAGTTACTAAAATCATTGTCTGAGGATCTACTGTGCTGGCTAGTACCAGATGAGCCTTCTGTGTTAGTCATCTTGGGGATCTTCTGTGCAACTTTTCAATCAGACTTTCTGTGCTTCTACTGATCTGACAGTACCATGAAGTTTCAATGTGAAACACAGCTGGGCAAACTGGGAGCTGAAGATGTAGAGCAATTTGGTGCGTTTGATGTAGTATCTTGCAGAATGATGACATTAAGTTGTTGAGCTGCCGCTTCTATGTTGAAAGGTATTGAACATGTCTGTAGGCTGCAGGATCTTCAGGCAGAAAGGAGAGTCTGCCCACCCCCATTCAGAGAAGGCCCCAGAGTTCAGCCCCAACTAGTCTACCTAGGAAAATTTGGCAGTATCATGTTGTTTTGGAGATGTGATGCTGGGCCTTTACTCTGCCTACAAGATGGCGGGTGTGGAGGAGCTTCTAGTTTCCAGAGGCCAGGGGCATTGTGGGAGGGGTTCCGGTCCCCTCATTTTGAGAATACCACAGAGTTTTCAGCAGTAGACCAGTTCCACCTAAGAAGATTCAGCTGCTTGTCATTCCTTTTGAGATTAGACGTTGCTGGGGATGGCTACAGGCTGCTGTGCCTTCAGGTAGAAAGTGTCCTCTCTGTTGCCTTTTAATTCACACTAGAGGAGGGCTGAGTTGTGGAGCGTGCTGATAAGACTGACTCTACCATTTTTTCCTTCTCTCTGTAATGTCTGTGGGAAGGAGGTGAT
Organism: Cryptotis parvus; assembly: GCA_021461705.1. NCBI lineage: Eukaryota > Metazoa > Chordata > Mammalia > Eulipotyphla > Soricidae > Cryptotis > Cryptotis parvus. The sequence goes on along the minus strand of JAJIBD010007780.1, from coordinate 23,991 downwards.
GCCAAGATAGGCTGCTTTATGCACTTCAAATAGATTGTTTAGTGTTGTCTATCCTCAGCTCTGATGCTAAATTGAATTTTTGCACCATGATAAAAACACAAACTGACATTATCCTTGACAATAGAACACCCTCCCTGAGTTTTCTGTTGTTCTCTGTTTGTCCTTCTCGCCCCTAGATGCATTGCTTATCTTGTTTTGCACTGTGTTCTAAAAAGGTGACATCCTGGTTTCTTTGTTCTTTTGCTCTTGATTGGTTTTTAGCCAGTGGAAGGCACCGGTGTTTATGGAGCAGGAATTTGAGATATTTAGGTTTGGCCCTCCCAACCCCACACTCTTCTGCGACTGATGCTCCCGTGTGGTGATGCTTCTTGCTTAACTCCTGCTATTGTCCCCTCTCTTTCTTTCCTTTAAGAGAAGCAGCAAGTAAAGTGTCTCAAATTTGTTAACCCAGGCTGCATTATCATTCCCTGTTGATTCTCCTAACCCTTCACTGTTTTTTAAACAGTATCTCTGAAAAGAGTTTGTTCACTAAAATAATTTTAATTAAATCCTTTGTGTGGGCCACCTGCTTCCTGTTTTGACCATGATAAATGTGCTTCCCTTTCATCAGCAAAATATCCTGAGATCTTCATTACCATTTTATATATGCATACACATACATTACTGCACAACCTAATCAGGGAAGATACACATCCAAATTGAGGACATTCTACAAAAATAATTCTGTAAAATGTTACTTACTGTAGAATGTTAAAATTTAAATATCAAAATTATGAGAAATTAAGGAAGATTAATAAACTATTCTAGTTTAAAGGATACTCAAGAAACCTAAAAAAAAGGGAGAACTCCAAGTGTTTGATATTCTTAATCATGAGGCATATAGAGATTAAAAAGAGAAGAAAAGTATTTAATGATGACAAACTCTTGGTGTTAGATTACAAAATGGATTATAAAATTGTCAGGAGGAGTGGCGAAGGGAGTGAAGAGATAGGCTTAAAGTAACATAAAGGCACTAGTGAAAAGTCTTGGCACTTTAAGGATGGGAAGGTCCAGGTGTTGTACTTAAAAACCATAAATATTAACACTATTTAAATCATGTAACAAAAAATTTCAATAATAAAAGAATAAAAAGCAAAACTAATAGAAAGAAAGAAAAAGGAAGAGAGGAAGAAACTGAGGAAGGAAGAAACCTAACAGAAATAAATGGAATATCTAATCCTGGACCAGGAAAAGGTTTTACATCTTCTGACAAATGTGTATGTATCTGTGTGTACATGGGTATGTATGTATTACATATGTGGAGAGAGAGAATGTTATTATGGTAGAATGTTAACATTTGGAGAAGCTTTTTTTAATAGTTTTACAACTTTTCTGTAAGTCTAAAATAATTTCAAAATAAAAGGTTTATAAAATGACCATTGGCTTGTTGTATCATCCACTCACGTCTAGTACAACATTCCTGCAAGCAAACACTCTTGCACACACTTTTATGCACATGTGCTAGGATTTATGTGTAACAAAGTTGAAGAAATGATGAATGAGGATGTCGAGGAACGCCACCTGGGTCCCCGACAGTGTCAGGACAGAGGTTGTCTTCTACCTCTGAGGACGCCGGGAGAACAGATGAAAACTCACGAGTCCGGTGCAGGTCCAAAAAGGCTTTTAATAGTACAAACGCTCTTTCACAGCAATCCAATATAATGAACAAGCTTTAGCTCTGGTCCGAACTTAGACCATACAAAAGAGCCTAAGTCTCCCACCAAAGAGAGAGAGGATCTCACCCGAGCTGAGTCCTACCCAGAAGAAGGAGCAAAAGGCCAAAGAGCAAAAGGCCAAAAGCCAAAAGCCAAAAGCCGCGGGGGGCCAAAAAGCTGAAGGCTGAGGAACCAAAAGGCAAAAGGTGAAGCGGCCTCAAGGCAGCCCCTTATATACACCAAAAGTAATCCTATCGGCTTTCTGTAAATCAAAAAGCCGATTTTTGATTTTTGACGGTTTGAGGCTCTTCATAACGGTTTGAGGCTCTTCATATTCCTGAATCAACCAGATGCCATTGGGCTACATTGGCACGTGATAGGGTCCAATGGAAATGTTACTGGCGCCCGCTCGAGCAAATCGATGAATAACGGGATTCAAGTGATCAAGTGATCAATCCTATCGGGAGGGGCATGTCAACAAAGAACTCTAAACAGAGTGTAGTGCCACACCTTATTGCAGGTATAAACAAAGGTTATGCCAAGGACTAAGGAGATTATCTCTTATGTAAAACACTGGAGAGAGAGAGAGGGCTGATATAAAGTAATACATCTTAACTTCATGAACTTCATGTAATCTAGATGGTATCCACAAGGTCCTTCTTATTATTATCTGCACCAGGGTGATTCTGAGTATCTTGTTCTCCTGTACTGAAAAGGTCACACTCGCCTGCTTAGAGCAAACTAGTATGATTCTTCCTATAGTCTTCCTATAGTCTCAGCATAGCCAGGGTGGTAGTCTCCCTGGTAAATTCTAACTGTCCCACGCTGGGTGCAGTGGGTATAAAGAGGAGCTGTGCCCAATCTAGAAAACATAGAAGTCTTAGTAGATGTATAAGTCAGAAGTTATTCAATCAAGGTGACTTCTGTAACTGCCACACCCTCTAGCAATGTTTACATAGAAGAGAGGTCTCATTAGAATGAACCTTGGCTTAAATAAGATTAATCTGGGAGTGGCAAAACAACAAAACTCCCAGAATAGCTAAACCTGTCCTCCAACATGAGGTTTTACAAATTTTACACTTCAGATCAATATTACTGAGTTGCCAAAGACAACATATTTTATATTAAAAAGTGTGCTTATAAAATTTATATTGTTCAAATGGATCATATTTAACATATTTGCTTTGCCCTGAGGATTGTGACTATAAATTTTTTGGCCTTCCTCTCAAAATACCATTTTGTTGGAACTTCTTACTGATTTTTATTCAGTAGAATAAAAAGTTTTAAACAACCACTTTGAGAAATTATTTCTGATTAAAAACTTTAAAATGTCCCCTTTCCTTCTTTCAGTGTTCTTGGGTTGACTGGAGGTGGCTAACTTGGTTGCAATACTTGCACACTTTGTTTTTGCATTTCTTGCAGGGGCTGCATCTCTTGCTGCAGTGTTCCAGAGGTTGCACATTTGTAGTACCAGAGACCCCAAATGATAATGTTGTCTTGCACTTAAATTGCACTTGGTATGTTGGGTTGTACCAGGGACCAAACTCATAGACTTATGCCTGCAAGGCAGGAAGATTTCTACCACTGAACTATGCCCAGGGCCCTATACATGATTTTTAATATTGAGAACAACATTCTTTACTTGAGGATGTATAACCAAGAATTGAGTGTTGCTTCCAAGTATCATCTAGTGGTTAGATATAAATTCTGAAAAATGGCTATACAGTTTAAATAACACATTTTATTTGCTTGCTCTTTAAATATATTGCAAAATGCTAAAGTTGGTATAGATGTCAAAACTCAGATTTGTGGTTTGAAGTATCAATTAAAGACACAGAAAGCATTATAATTAATCCATCTCATCCCATACCAAATAATTAGCTTAATTAAGAAATATGTTTTCATATTAAGTTGAATATAGATGTTTGCAACATTTCAGATGTAAAAGAGCTTCAGTTATAATCCTTAAGTTTGAATTCCACTAGGTTATAACTTTATTTCATAAATCTTAATATTGCTAAGGCTATTAGAATTTGAAAATCTTTCATGGGATATGAGAGTGGTACTAGGTTGGCCATGGTTCTGATATTAAAGATAAATCGGTGGTAAGTTAGAGAAAATACAATTTCTATTCCAGAGAACTCTACATTGAGTCAGATTGATGTAATTATCTAAGAGGATCCATATGGTTAGTGGGTGGCAGTAACAGGAGTTTCAGTCAATAGTGGTACCATAATTTGGGCAGCTCCAAAGTTTCAGCGAGTGGTTATGGGTGAAAGAGAGTTGATAGTCAGTGGCTGGGCAGATGGTCAGGTTCCTAACGAAGTGGCTCTCAACTCTGACACACTCAATTTCTTCTAGTTAAAACAAATATTGTGTCATACTCACTTGACATTCATTGATAAAATAATCTATAAACACAGTTAAAAAATCAGAGCTCCCAAAACATAAAACCCAAAGGAAATACATATCCAATAATGTTTAATTTATAATGCTTGTGCATAACCACATAAGAAAATGCTTCTCAAACTCACTATGGCTACAATCCTTGCAACATTTTCAAAAGTAGGTTCTTGTTCAATAGGAGCTGAATGGGCCTTAAGATGCATATTTTCATAACTTCCTGGTAATTTTTGATTCACCTGCATTTACAATATTATTTATATAAATTATATTTGTGCTTGTATAAAATATTGGCCTAGGGGTACATTACCACGAGACAGTGACTAATGGGGACGTAAGTTACTGGTGCCTGCTCCAGCAAATCGATGAATAATGGGAAGACAGTGATACATGTGATATAATCATATTTATATATATATATAACTTATGTATATAGGCTTATATATGCTGTTTGGGGTTCACATGCACCAATGTTCAGGGGTTATTCCTGACGCTGAACTCAGGAATTGCACTTGATGGTACTCAAGAGTTGGCACTCCTGAAGACGCTTGGGATGGAACCCAGGTCAGCTGCATGCAAGATAAATGCTCTACCCAAAATACTATAGCCCCAGTCCTGAATATAATTTGTATAACATGGTCCTGTAAGATGTAATGAAGAAATTAGTGGGTTGTCCTGAGAAGGAAAAGGTACAAATGTTGCTTGTTATACATGTGCTGAGTAAACATTTAACTTGCATGGAATGGTCTTGTCATCTTTGTGATTTGTCAAAAAATTAATAAGTATTCTTTGGAAAAAATTCTGATAAAATAAAAAGTCCATCTTTCCAGTCATATACTCAGTAGTTGAAGTTCTGCTAAAACAGTTTATGTTCTTGTGTGAAATAAAGTTTAGTTTAAGTCTCAGGTAATATTTTTCCATCTAATGCTCAATGTGATATTGGTAGCACAGGGCCATTCTTTGTGTACAGGACTACTCCAAAGATTTAAGGAAATTTAGTGTTTTGAATTTCTGTCAAGTACTAAATCATTATGACAACCCCAAATTCACTGGCATACTAAATCATTGTGACAACCCCAAATTCACTTCCTGCTACCTTTCACAGCTCATCTTTGGGTATAGACTGTAAATCAAAAAAGAGTGCTATTCTCATTCTGCTAATTAACAACCATTTATTCAAGAGGCTTTCCTTGCCCCACTTCATACATCTACCTTTTTTGTAACAGATTAATAATCTATATAGCTTAGTGTTTATTTCTGGTAGCGCCTGATTCTTAAATTTTAATGCATCTACAAGTCACTTGCAGGTCTTGTTAATTTACAGATTGTGATGCAACAAGCTTAGGGTAGCACAGGAGAGTCTTAATTTCCAACAGTTAAACATTAATTGTGCTGCAAACTGTAAATATCAAGAGATAAGAGGATATCTAACTTGTTGAGACTGGGGCTATGGGTTGAAATCATCATAGCCTGAAACTGAGAAGAGCCGAGGCAGGCAAGAATCTTTTATTCCATCACTTATCTCTCTCTCTCTCTCTCTCTCTTTCTTTCTCTCTCCCTCCCTTCTCTTATACATTGTGGCTTGTAATACATACATTTAGAGGCTATCATATATATCCCTTTGCCTACATTCAGTGCTCAGTTCTAGGCTGGTATTATCATTTCCAACAATTATTAGTACACTGTTCTTTTCTCTAAGACAGACAATTTAAAGGGAGGGCTTTTACCACATTCAGTAGTCCTAGGGCTTTTTCATGACTCTGTCTCAGGGACCACTTTTGGTAGTGCTCAGGGGACAAGATGTTATACTGGGGATTGAACCTAGGTTTGTGACATGAAAGGCAAGAGCCTTTATCCCTGTATTATATCTCTGGCACTGACACTGAAAGAATACCAAAGATACTATCCAAGTTAAAAAATTGCTGATTGTTTTCCAGAAAGGCTGTACCAGCTGGCATTCCTACCAACAATGGATGAGTGTACCCTTTTCCCCCACATCCACGCCAGCACTTGTTGTTCTTGCTCTTTCGAAAATGTGCCAGTCTCTGTGGTGTAAAATGATATCTCATTGTTGTTTTGATTTGTATCTCTCTGATGATTAGTGATGATGAGCATTTTTTTCATATGTTTTTTGGTCATTCGAATTTCTTTCTTGTTGAAGTTTCTGTACATTTCTTCTCCCCATTTTTTGATGGGGTTGTTTGTTTTCTTCTTGTAAAGTTCTACCAGTGCCTGATATACCCTGGATATTAACCCCTTATCAGATGGGTATTGGGTGAATAGTCTTTCCCATTCTGTGGACTGCCTTTGTATCTTAGTCACTGTTTCTTTTGAGGTGCAGAAGCTTTTAGTTTCATGTAGTCCCATATGTTTATCTTTTCTTCTAGTTGCTTTGTTAGTGATGTTTCACCTTTAAAGATGCCTTTAGCTTTAATGTCATGGAGGGTTTTTCCCCCAGCCATACCACTGCTGGGAATATACTCTGAGAAGCCAAAAATATGCAGTGGAAACACCATCCCTACTTTTATGTTCATAGCAGCATTATTCACAATAGCCAGAATCTGGAAACAACCAGAGTGCCTAGAATTGATGACTGGATAAAGAAACTTTGGTACATCTACACAATGGAATACTATGCAGCTGTTAGGAAAAATGAAATCATAAAATTTGCCTATAAATGGATGGACATGGAGAAGATTATGTTGAGTGAAATTAGCCAGAAGGAGAGAGACAGATACAGACTGCATTTATTTGCATGGCATAGATATATATGTGCATATTGTGATGCCAATATCCAAGGTCAAGTGAAACATGACCTTGTATCAGGTGGTCTTGTCAAGGGTGGAAATTGTCACAAACGTGTGGGAGTCAGAGGCTAGGTAAGACAGAAAATTGAACAGTGTGCTGACAATTGACGAGGGTACTAGTGCCAACCTAGAACTGAGCATTAAATACAGGCAAAAGAATACACGTGACAACCCTTTAATGTATGTTCTGTAGTCCATAGTCTGGAGGGGAAGGAAGGAGAGAGAGAGAAAGGGGAAAGAAATGGGGAACCTGCCATGGAGGCGGGCTGGGGGAGGGGGGAGGTAACCGGGTAGTTGGTGGTGGGAGATTGGCATTGGTGGAGGGATGGGTGCTGGAACACTGTATGACCAAAACCCAGGTATGAACTTTTTAATTGTGTATCTTTGTGATTGTGTATTTCACGGTGGTATATTAAAATACTTAAAAAATTGCTGAAAATCTATAGAGAATAATTTTCTCTGAAAATCTATGGAGAAAAAATATTGTTATTTGGTTCTAGGGTCAAGATGACAGCATTTATGTTATAAATATAAACAATTTGTGTTATAAATCTATGCCCTTGTGCCAGGATGTTGTAAGCCAATATCCAAGGCATATCACTTAGGGGGGAAACCTGTGCTCACAGTTATGCAAGTGTGTAGCTGTAAATGGAGGGGTTGGGAAGGAGTGGGGGGGAGATTAGTATTAAATCAGTATTCCCCCAAACTGCTTTTGTTCAGCCCTTGCCATCGCAATGACAGACTTCATTAGGAGATAACTTCTGTGCCAAGAACTAAAGAGTGGATGAGCTACCAACCAGGATGAAGTTGCCTTTTATGTATCTTTATTTGTAATCAGAAGTATTGTGATAAGCTCCATATAAAACCATGTCACATATTATCTTTATGGCATACAAAGGAAAAAAATATATCAACAGTTCTGTCAGCAGACCTCTTATCTGTATCTCTTTGTCTTCTTAAAAATGTAATATTTTCTATGTACAGTTCTATCAGTGGTTTATATAGCCTAGATATTACCCTTTATCAGATGAGTGATGGGAAAATAAGTTTTCAGTTTGTGGGGTGTTTTTGTATTTTTGGCACAACAGTCTTTGAGATGCAGATGCTTAAATTAACATAGTCCCATTTGTTTATCTTTGTTTTTGTTTCCTTGGTAAATGACATTGATTCTTTAAAAAATACCTATAACTTCAGTGCTGCGAAGAGGTCTGCCTATATTTTCTTCAATGTAACTTATGGATTCAGTTCTGATATTAAGGTCCTTATTTTGATTTGATTTTTGTGTATGGCGTTAGATAAAGGTGACTTCATTTTTTGCATGTGACCAAAAAGTCTTCCCAACATTTGTTGAAGAGGATCCACTCATACCTTTTGCTTTAAAAAAAAATATTTTATTATACCACCGTGAGATATACAGTTACAAAAGATGTTCATATTTGGGTTTTGGTCATACATTGTTCCAGCACCCATCCCTCCACCAGTCCCCATTTCCCACCACCAATGTCCCCGATTCCCTCCCCCTCCCTAGCCTGCCTCTGTGGCAGGTTTCTTAATTCTTTCTCTCTCTCTCTCTCTCTCTCTCTCTCTCTCCTCTTCTCTTTTCCTTCCCTTCCACATTGTGGATTACAATACATACATTAAGAGGTTGTCATGTGTATCTTTTTGCCTGTATTTAATGCTCAGTTCTAGGTTGGTATCAGCACTTTCAACAATTATTAGCATACTGTTCCATTCTCTGTCTTACCTAGCTTCTGACTCCCACACATTTGTGATAGTTTCCACCTTTGACAAGACCTCCTGTTCCATGTTTCGCTTGACCTTGGATATTGGCATCATAATATGTACATATATATATTTATGTCATGCAAATAAATGCAGTCATTCTATATCTGTCTCTTTCCTTCTGGCTAATTTCACTCAACATGATCCTCTCCATGTCCATCCATTTATTGGCAAATTTCATAACTTCATTTTTTCTGACAGCTGCATAGTATTCCATTGTGTAGATATACCAAAGTTTCTTTATCCAGTCATCGATTCTTGGACACTTTGGTTGTTTCCAGATTCTGGCTATTGTGAATAATGCTGCTATGAACATAAAAGTAGGGATGGTGTTTCCGCTGCGTATTTTAGGCTTCCCAGGGTATATTCCCAGGAGTGGTATGGCTGGGTCAAATGGGAGCTCGATTTCTAGTCTTTGGAGGAATGTCCATATTGTTTTCCCAAAAAGGCTGTACTAGTCGATATTCCCACCAACAATGGATGAGAGTCCCTTTTTCCCCGCATCCACGCCAGCATTTGTTGTTCTTGCTCTTTAGGATATGTGCCAATCTCTGTGGTGTGAGATGATATCTCATTGTTGTTTTGATTTGCATCTCTCTGATGACTAATGATGATGAGCATATTTTCATATGTCTTTTGGCCATTCGAATTTCTTCCTTGTCAAAGTTTCTGTTCATTTCTTCTCCCCATTTTTTGATGGGGTTGGCTGTTTTCTTTCTTGTAAAGTTCTACCAGTGCTTGATATATCCTGGATATTAACCCCTTATCAGATGGGTATTGGGTGAATATTCTTTCCCATTCTGTGGACTGTCTTTGTATCTTGGTCATTGTTTCTTTTGAGGTGCAGAAGCTTTTTTAGCTTCATGTAGTCCCGTATGATAATCTTTTCTTTTTAGTTGTTTTGTTAGTGGTGTTTCTTCTTTGAAGATGTCCTTAGCTTCAATGTCGTGGAGGGTTTTTCCTATGTTTTCTTCAATGTACTTTTATGGATTCAGGTCTGATATTGAGATCTTTAATCCATTTTGATCTGATTTTTGTACATGGTGTTAGACAGAGGTCCAAGTTCATTTTTTACAGGTAGCTGCCCAGTTTTCGCAGCACCACTTGTTGAAGAGGGTTTCCTTGCTCCATTTCATACTTTTTGCTCCTTTATTGAGGATTAATTGTTCATGTATTTGGGGTTGGTTGTCAGGATACTAAACTCTATTCCATAGGTCCACAGGTCTGTTTTTATTCCAATACCATGCTGTTTTAATTACCACTGGTTTGTAGTAGAGTTTGAGGTTGGGAAAGGTGATGCCTCCCATCTTCCTTTTCCCAAGGATTGCTTTAGCTATCCATGGGGGTTTATTGCTCCATACAAATTTAAGAAGTGTTTGGTCAATTTCTTTGAAGAATGTCATGGGTATCCATATAGGGATGGCATTGAATCTGTATAAAGCTCTAGGGAGTATTACCATTTTGACCACTTTGATTCTCATGATCCATGAGCAGGGAATGTGTTTCCACTTCCTTGTGTCCTCTTTTATTTCTTGAAGTAATCTTTTGTAGGTCTCTTTGTAGAGGTCCTTTACATTCTTCGTCAAACTGATTCCTAGGTATTTAATTTTCTGTGGCACAATTGTGAATGGGATCATTTTCTTTATGTCACTTTCCTCTCTTTTGTTATTTGTATATAGGAAAGCAATCAACTTTTGAGTATTAATTTTGTACCCTGCTACTCTACTATAAGTGTCTATTGTTTCTAGGAGTTTTTTGGTAGAGAGTTTAGGGTTCTCTAGGTATAATATCATATCATCTGTGAATAGTGATAACTTGACTTCTTCCTTGCCTATCTGGATGCCCTTACTGTCCTTTTCTTCTCTGATTGCTATGGCAAGTACTTCCAGTACTATATTGAATAAAAGAGTTGAGAGAGGGCAACCTTGTCTTGTCCCTGATCTTAGGGGGAAGGCTTTCAATTTTTCTCCATTGAGAATGATACTTGCTGTGGGCTTTTGGTAGATGGCTGTAATTATCTTGAGGAAGGTACCTTCGATTCCCATTTTTTGGTAGGGTTTTAATCTTGAACAGGTGCTGGATCTTATCAAATGCTTTTTCTGTGCTATTGATATGATCATATGGTTTTTATTTTTTCTCTTATTGATATGATGTATTATGTTGATTGACTTGCGAATGTTGAACCATCCTTGCATTCCCGGGATGAATCCTACTTGGTCATGATGTATAATCTTTTTGATGAGTCTTTGGATTCTGTTTGCTAGTATTTTGTTGAAGATCTCAGCATCTGTGTTCAACAGGGAGATTGGTCTGTAATTTTCTTTCTTTGTGTTGTCTTTCCCTGCTTTGGGTATCAGATTGATATGTGCCTCGTAGAAGCTGTTTGGGAGAGTTTCTGTTTCTTCTGTTTCCTTGAAGAGCTTGAAAAGGACTGGCAGTAGGTCCTCCTTAAAGGTTTGGAAGAATTCACTAGTGAACCAATCTGGACCTGGGCTTTTGTGTTTGGGCAGACTTTTAATTACTGTTTAAATGTCCTGGTGATAGGCTTATTCAGGTGTTGGAGATCTTCTTGTTTCAGTCGTGGAGGTTATAAGACTTCAGGAATTTATCTATTTCTTCTAGGTTCTCATGTTTCATGGCATACAGTTTCTCTAAGTAATCTCTGATATTATTTTGGATTTCTGAGGTTTCTGTTGTGATGTCATCATTTTCATTTCTGATTCTGTTTATTTGTCTTTTCTCTTTCCCTGTCCTTACAAGTCTTGCCAGTGGCTTGTCGATCTCGTTTAGCTTTTCAAAGAAACAGCTCTTGATTTCATTAATCTTTTGGATTGGTTTTTTTTTTTTTGGTGTCCAACTCTTTGATTTCCTCTCTAATTCTTATTATTTCCTTCTTTCTTCCTGCATTGGGTGTCTTTTGTTGGTCTTTTTCTAATATTTTTAGCTGTGAAGTCAGGTTATTTATGTGGGCCCTTTCTTATTTCCTGATGCATGCTTGCAGAGCTATGAACTTTCCTCTTAATACTGCTTTTGCCAAGTTCCATAGTTTCTTATAGTTGGTGTCTTCATTTTCATTTGCTTCCAAGAGTCTTTGGATTTCCTGTTTGATTTCTTCTATGACCCATTGGTTGTTCAGCAGTGAGCTGTTCAGTTTCCAGGTGTTTGGTTTGACTCCCTCTTTCTGTGTATGGTTAACTTCTATTTTCAGTGCATCATGGTCTGAAAAAGATGGTTGATACAATTTCTATCTTTTTTATTTTATTGAAGTATGCTTTGTGACTCAGCATGTGGTCTATCTTGGAGAATGTTCCATTTGCACTGGAGAAAAATGTGATTTCAGCTTTTTTGGGGGATGGAACGCCCTGTACATATCCACTAGCTCTCTTTCTTCCATTTCTTCCTTCAGAGTCAGTATTTTCCTGGTGAGTTTCAGTCTCATCGATCTATCCATTGTAGAGAAAGCAGTGTTGAAGTCTCCAACTATTATTGTGCTACTGTTAATATCTTCCTTGAGGTCTATTAACAATTGTTTTAAATATTTTGCTGGCCCTTCGTTGGGTGCATATATATTTAGTAGTGTGATTTCTTCCTGGTATACATTTCCCCTTAATTATTAGGAAATGGCCCTAGTCATCCCTTTTAACTTTTTTTCAGCCTGAAGTCTATATTGTCAGATACTAGTATGGCCACACTGGCCTTTTTGGAGGAGTTGTTTGCATGGAGAATGGTCTTCCAGCCTTTGACTTTGAGTCTGTGTTTGCTCTGTTTATACAGACGTCCTTTTGCCTTTTTATCAAAGCTTTATCTGTTTATAAGATTTGTCTCTGCAATTTTTTTGTTCTATCCCATTGGTCTGAAAGTCTGTCCATATTGCAGTACCATGCTGTTTTAATTACTCCAGCTTTGTAGTATGTTTCAAAATTGAGGACATGATGCCTCCCATTCCGCCCCTAGGATTTCTTTGGTTACTGGGGTATAGTTATTACATATGGATTTAAGGAGTGTTTTACCTTTTTTAAAAAAATAATATCATGGCTATTCTTTAGATATTGCATTAAATCTGTATATTCTTGTGAGGAATATTGCTATATTGACAATGTTAATCCTCCTGATTCATGAATAGGAAATGTGTTTACATATCCTCATGTCCTCTTCTATTTTATTTAGTAGTGTTTTGTAGTTTTCATTGCATAGGTTTTTACTTCTTTTGTCAAATCAATTCCTTCTTGATATTCTGAAGTACAACTCTGAATCTATTTTATTTTTATATAGAAATGCCATGGACTTTCACATGTTGATTTTGAAGCCTGCCACTTTGTTAGCTATTGTTTATAGGAGGGTTTGTTTTTGGTAGAGTCTTTAGCCTTTTCTAAGTATAGTATTATATCATCTGCAAATATTTGAACTTGAGTTATTCCTTTCCTATCTGGAGGTTCTTAATATCATTTTCTTGCCTAACTGCTATGGCACACAGACTCACAGATATGGGGCAGAGCTGCTACTGACTTTCCCTGTGCCCAGCCACTCACGAGGTGCCCAGGAGGGATGTTCTAGCCCTGGCCCACCACCCCTGCTGAGTCTCACAACAAGTCAGATGACCCCCCACTCCACGAGGGCCTCCATTTATAGACATCATTCCCATGACCTGATGGAATGGTTTAAGCTCTTTATGTTCCTGGAGCAAGCAGATGCCTTTGGGCTCTACTGGCATGAGACAGGACATATGGAGATGTTACTGGTGCCCGCTCGAGCCAATCAATGATGAATGGGAAGACAGTGACAGTGAGACAGTGAACTGCTATGGCAAGGACTTCCAGTATTTTATTGAATAGTTGAGGTGAGAATGGGCATCAATATCTTGTGCTGAAGGGAAAGCTATCTTTTTCACCATGGAGTATTTTGTTTTCTGTGAACTTGCAATAAATATGATATTAACTTGTGACTTGTGATAGATTATGTGGAAGTAAGTTACTTCAAATTCCATTTTATTGAGGCTCTTTTCCTTTTAATCATGAAGGCATTGGATCTTTTTTTAAACCAAATCACAGTGAGATACATAGTTACAGGGCTGTTCATAATCAGATTGCAGTCATTCAATGTTCCAACACTAATCCCTCTGCCAGTGTACAATGGATCTTATCAAACATGCTATAATCATATGATCTTTATATATCCTTGTATAGAAAATTTCATTACATCAAAAAAATTAGAAGCGATGAACTGAAACCTCCTCAAAATGACATACAAAATGGTCAAAAAGTCATATAAATATGCTCTGCATCATCACTAATCATCAGGGAAATGCAAATCAAACTAACCACGTGTATTAACTCACACCACAGAGATTGGTAAAAACTAGGAACTGAACTCCCATCTGTTCCTGCAATTCCACTTCTTGGAATATACACCAAGGGCCCAAAACAAAATGGAGAAGACATTTTCACCCTATACTGTTTGCAACGCTATCCACAATAGCCAAAATCTGCAAATATTAAAAGCGTTCAAGAAAAAAAAAAAGACTGGATTATGAAGCTGTGGTGCAGATAGCTTATCTGCATAATAGAATATTATTTAGTCATAACACCTCGCCTCCTTTCCTCCACCATATTAAAGATCAGTTCTTTGTTTTTGTTGCATTGCCTTCAAGTAGTTGTTGCATCTATAAGAGTATGCTACCCTCACGGCAGAGCCTGGCAAGCTACCCGTGTCGTATTTGATATGCCAAATACCAGTAACAATTATAGACTTCATTCCCATGACCTGAATGAATGGTTTGAGGCTTTTATGTTCCTGGAGCAAGCAGATGCCCTTGGGCTCTACTATCATGAGACAGGACATATGGAGATGTTACTGGGGCCTGCTCGAGCAAATCGATGATGAACGGGAAGACAGTGATACAGTGACAGTGAAGAAATATAAATAATAAACATAAATAATAGAATATTATTTAGTCATAAGAAAGGATAAAATCATGCAATTTGCTCCTATGTGGATGGATATTTTGATCATCTTTCTGCAGAAGCTATTTTCTATTATATCTTATTATCTAAAATCATCATTCTCAATATTTTTATGAACTCTATTTTATTGCTGATAATATGATTTTATCAGGTCTTTTATTATGCATATAGCCTTTATTATGCAGATAGCTTTTATTATGCAGATAACTGCATTTTATTATGCAGATAGCTTATCTGCATTATAGAATATTATTTAGTCATAAGAAATATAAATAATAAACATAAATAATAGAATATTATTTAGTCATAAGAAAGGATAAAATCATACAATTTGCTCCTATGTGGATGGATCTGAAGAGTATTGTGTTGAGTGAATTTTTTTTTAGAAAGAGAGTGCAACACAAAATGATTTATCTCACTTGTGGATATAAAGAAACATAATGTAAAAATAATTATGCAGTATCCAATGCTCAAAAGCAATAGAAATGAAGAACATGAGAACTGTAGGAATCATGCCACCTGGCAGGGTTTGGGTGATGGGACAGGGCTACAATTATGATAGAGGGAAATGTTCAGTTGGGAGGAAGAGGAGTGGAGCTGAAAAGAAATAAGGTGTTATGCATGAACGGCTATCAGTAACAGTACTTTACAACTAGAGTGCCCAAGTTATATTAAGGTGCTCCAAATAGATGCAAACTGATGATGTGGGAGACAGTCTGTCTATTTAGTTTTATCCTAGTAAGGTTTTTCTTAGAATACATATTCTTAGGATGGGAAGTTAGGGTGGGTTAATCATATTTTTGATATACATGAGTCAGAGCTACAATATGCCTACTGTACTTATTAATAGTGCTCTTCTTTAGTTCAGAGGTGGCCCCATTTGAGCTAGACTGCTGTGGTTTTATCCTTGCCATAATGTGTATTATGAGTACACATAGAAGACCTGATAAAATCATATTATAAGCAATAAAATAGAGTCCATAAAAATATTGAGAATGATGATTTTAGAAAATAAGATATAATAGAAAATAGCTTCTGCAGAAAGATGATCAAAATAGATTTAAGTTCATCTAATCATATGGATTTATTAAAATGCGTAATAATATTTTGGGCCATTTATTGATTTTAAGAAATGTATGGTTATTATTGCTGAAGGCAATGGGAAAAACCACTCACAAATCAAATATTAACTTTATTTTAAATATATACAGATAGATCCATAATTATATTAAAGTTCCATTAATACTGGTATTACCAACCTAAAATCTATAATATTTCAGAACGGAATTTAAGGGTTTTCTTTGTCATATTAAAGGAAAAAGAATGTTGCTAAGTAAGGGATAATGTAAGTAAGTATATAAAAATGAGATATTTATTCACTTTGGAGAATAAATGACTTAAAAAAACTTCAGCAATTGTACTATACAAAGTTTAATGACAGTAAGTGAGTCTTATAGTTGCCTGCATTCATGTCCTGTTATGCTAACTCTAATAATTCTTATCTATTAAATTAGGATTTTCTTCCAACTATGATTGGTATGTCCAATTCCAGTTAGTATGTGAACATGACCTTGGCAAAGTATCATTTCCTTGAAAAGCACACCATCATTACATTACTTCTCCCCATTCCAGAGAGACTTTCCTCTTGAATTTGTTCCAAATTTATGGCATTTTGCTTTTCCCCTTGAAGCTTGAGGCCATATTTTCAGGCTAAATGTAAAAACTCAAGTATTTCTGAGACTTGTGTTGGTAGTGACCTTTAAGAAACAAAAGTGTACGCCAAGAATTATAGTGCATGAAGATTCTAGCTGAATGCTTCCCTCCCTCTGGAATTAAAGGGCATGCTGGAGGTCAGGGGTCCTGCCGTTTGAAGATAGGCCTGCCGGAGAGATCAGGGAGCTTGTTCTTAAAAATTGAAGAGTTTGGAACATTTGATGGAATGCACAAACTGAGAGTCAGAATAGGATCATTTAGATCTGATCTTGTAATATTTACTAGACACACTTCTGTGACCAGAATCAGCTTCTTTGTTTGCATATCACTAAGATGGTTTTTCTCCACAATTAATGTGGGGGGAGTTTGGACTATGTCCCCACAAGGGTGACTGAAAGCAAAGGGAAACAGGTAAGCTGAAGTTGAGTATGTGATCTTCCTTGAATAAAACACATCTCCATGTATGGGGAAGGAAGACAATTTTGGACAGGCTGAAACCTCTTGTATCTCAGAGGATGAATCTCCATAAATGTCCTTATCAGAGGATAGTTAATTTTTCACCACAGTGTGAGCATCAGAGAGTGTGTTCTAGAGGAGGAGAAGTGGGAGGATGGGGAGGCGTAGCCGAACAAATAAGCTCACAGTGAGCTTCTGGCTGAAACAGTCTAGGAGGGCAAACATGCTGTGAAGTAGGGCCTGGAGTTGGGCATCATACTCATTCCGAGCTTGAAAATCCACCTCAAGCCTTAAAGAGTTTGTTCATACAGTCTTCTTTTTAGCCTTTTAGGGTCATATCTAGTGATGTTCAAGGGTTACTCCTGGCTCTGTACTCAGGAATCACTCCTGGCAATGTTCGACGAACCTTATGGGATGCTTGGGTTTGAACTTGGACAGGTATGTAAGCAAAGCAAACGCCCTGTTTACTGTACCCACTCTGGCACCTATAGTCTTTTTCATGCAGAAGACATTTTTTGCATATGCCTGATTATTTTGATTGTCTCTTTGTATTTTAATACATGATACCAAGAGATGATTGGGAATTTGTTGCAGGCCTGGACTTGTTGATTGTGCCTTTGGGTGTAGAATGACTGAGTAAGGTGACTACCTGCACTGGAACTCTGACTCATCTATACTTGTGGTTCTAGTGATTATGGCTACCAAAGAGATTTTCCCCAAAAAGATGGTAGCTAAATGATCTCTGGATGTTTCTATGAGTCAAAACTTAGTATTGGCCCTGATAGGTGGTTTGAACTTGAAATTGCTGTGAAATTGGAATGACAATCATCTGAATGCTTGAAGAGGTTAAAGAAGATTCTGGATGTCATTTCCTAGGCCATTCACTAACATTTCTAGAAAATAAGTGCTGGTACTGACTTCTTTTCAAGGGGTCATGAGAACTAATGTAAAGTAAGTTTAGCCTTTTAAGACCTGAATTCTGGTCCCTTTCGTTATCACTTCTGTGATTCATTGGATTTTTTTTTTTACTACAGGAAAGAACTGAACAAATGAATATCATTAGGTGAGCATACAGGAGGTCATTTTGAAAGATGGCAACCATAATGACTTTCAACTCATCCTTCTGTTTATGAGTTTGCATTCTACTCTATTTCCAATCAACATAGTTCTAATGGTAAGTTCCTCCGTTCTGTTAAAAAGGTAAGCAACTTTGTACTCTTATTAATGATGTGCCTCTGTATATACATAGTGCTATTTTCTTCCTTAACCTTTCTTTTGTTCATATTCCAGACTTTTTGGCCTGTCTTTTACTGGATTCCATATAAAAGAAAGGGGGTGTTTTCTTTCTTATGATAGGTACAAATTTATAATAAAATAAATCTTTCTGTCAGGGGCCCTGGCCAGCAGCCTCTGGCACGAAGGAGGGAGACCCTGATCTTGCCGGACTTCATCCCTGCAAAAGGAGAGGGAAGGACTTGGGAGAAACTCTGCCTTGCTGCTGCTGCAGAAAGGAAAAGGAAGACACCAACGCAGCAGGGGGTGGGGAGCTCTGCATAGCAGTTCCCATTTTATTGAGCACAGCCAAAGCCATTTAGACACTTCCTGGGTAAAGGGATACAAGCACAAGTCATGCAGCACCTGAAAACTCCCTGGCCACAGAGTAACAGCACCTGCAAACTCTTGAGCCATTGCAATAGAATAGCAAGCACATATCCCTGTGGTCAGAAGATTAGGCACATTCTGTACTGATGTTCTTCACGTGAATGTGTTTGAGCTTTGTTACCCAAAAAGAGGGCCTACTTTTTGGGTGCTGCTTTCAGGGCTCCATGGTGGGAAAGAGTCAGGCCTAAGACTAGGGCCCAACCTAGTGCCCAACACTTTCTTAATATCACTTGTATCACTTGCCTTCCTGTTTGCTCAAGTGGGTGCCAGTAACATCTCCATTTGTCCCAGTTATCATGCTAGTACAGCCCAAGGGCATCTGTTCACCCAGGAACATAAAGAGCCTCAAACCATTCCTTCAGTTCATGGGAATGATGTCTATTATTATTACTGGTTTATACCAAAGTATATCAAATACTACGCGGTAGCTTGCCAGGCTCTGCCGTGTGGGTGCTCAAAGTTTTTGCATTTCCTGATGTACTGTGGCAACGTGAAAACTGGGAGAGCCAGTAGCAGTTCCATCTGTGTCTGTGAAGTAGGCTTCTCTCTAGGGTGGGGTTCTGATGAGCCAGGCTTGAGATTGGCTTCTCTCTTGGGCAGAACTCTGACAAGCTGTGGAATTCATATGTTGAAAATGGCTGCTGTCATGGTGCTTGGATTCCTCAGGCTTCTTCTGAGGCTCTATTGGGGTGGCAGACCAGGGCCTGAACCTGCTCTCCCTCCTGGACGCCCTCATGATCAGCCGAGCACCGGGAGAGCCGGTAGCAGCTCCATCTGTGTCTATGAAATAGACTTCTCTCTAGAGTGGGGTTCTGATGAGCTGGGCTTGAGACTGGCTTCTCTCCTGGGTGGAGCTCTGATGAGCTGTGGAATACAGACGTTGGAAAATAGCTGCCATCATGGAGCAGGGGTTCCTCTGGCTTCTTGAGGCTCTATGCAGACATATATAGATAGATATGTATATAAATCCCAGCAGTGCTCAGGGCTTGTTCCTGACTTTGTGCTCAGTGATCATTTCTGGAGGGATTGAGGGAATCATTGTGGTTCTGGGTGTTTATTCCGGTTTGTCTACATGCAAGACAAGTGCCCTACCAGTGTATTAAAGCTCTAGCCCCTTAAAATATTATTTTTAATGAAGCACTTGAAATGGGCTTATTTCGTTGACTAATTTTATGATTATTTCTGCAAATAAACTGCTTTACCTTAATAACTAGAATAATCTAATTGATATTTAGAGATTAATTAATCTAATTGATATTGAGATATTAAAAACTAATTCACATTTAAGGATTAAAATAAACATATTTAAAAATAATGCAATGTGTAGTATGCTGCTTGGCAATTAAATCCTATTAGTCTTGTTTTGGTATTAATGTAAAATTAGGACTGTATTTTATAATGGATTTCATGCTGTGAGGTTAACCCTATATTTTAGAAGCTGGAGAAAAAGATGAACTTGATGACTAGTGAAAGTATCACTTTTGTATCTGGAGCAACTCTATAATATATCTTTTTTATCATTAAAATATTTTCTTTCACCAAGTACAACTCTCATAAATATTTATAGCTCTCTGTTCCCCAGGCTTTTTATCATGGAGACCTTCATTTACACTACTGTAGAATTCTATCTAGTGATTTTTATTAATACAGGACACAGCTTTTTTTTTAAACAACTATAAAACCAAGTTGAAAAGAGCTCCAAATATGTAATTCCCTAATTAGTTTTATATTAAAATTTCTGTTCTTTATTAAACAAACTACCCAGCATTAAATAATTTTCATTTGTGAAAAGTTGAATACACGAATAAAAATATTAAATGAAAATTGCCAATACATTCAACACTTCCTCTTGATAAATGCCCATTTTGAATACCTTTATGTATGTTTATGCCCATTATTCTCCATATTAATTTTGTCCCTTAAGGTTTATTAAGACTATTATAAATTTAAGCCTGCTGGGGCCGGAGCCATAGCACAGCAGGTAGGGCATTTGCCTTGCACGCTGCCGAACTGGGTTCGATCCCTGGCATCCCATATGGTCTCCCGAGCACTGCCAGGAGTAATTCCTGAGCAAAGAGCCAGGAGTAACTCCTGAGAATTGCCGGGTATGACCCAAAAAGCAAAAATAAAAATAAAAAAAAATTAAGCCTGCTATTTATAAACTCCCAAATAATTTCAAGTTGAAATTGGATAATTGCAAAGTCGAATTAAATTTCTTTCTTCTGAAGAAGCCAGAGAGATAGACTAGTGCTTGAACCCAGAGCACTTCTAGATGTACCTGAGGGAATCATCATGGTGCACTGGAAGTCCTGGACCTTGTAGGTCAAGCAACTGCGCATCCTCCAAGACTAAAAAGTCAGACTGTCTGAGCCATTTGCCTGAGAATTGCTAGCAGTGACCCTGGAGGCCCCCTGATCACTGCTTGGGAAGTCTCCCAATTTTTATTTCAAAAAGAAATATGTCTAGATAATATTTTTTAATGTTAACAAACCATTCCATTTTATGAGCATAATTGTTTATTAATGAACATTTTATAAAACCAATTAATTAGTAAACTAATTATTTATTAATTAATATTTAGTCTGTTATTAAAAATGTCAAAATAAAGCTGTAATGAATATTCATATGCTAGTTTTTTCTTTTCAAGAAACTTATTCAAATTATTTTTTTCCTTTGACTCTAAAACTGATTCTTGAAGCAGAATTTGGGGGTTAATCTGCACACACTGTACTGTCAGCTTGACCTCTGGAGGGTGGAAAAAAAATTACACAACCTCAAAGATGTATTTGGATCTCAGTTCTACATGCCCTTTCCATAACCAGCATTAATTGTTTTAATAATATTTGTCAATGACAAGTTTTCACTGTCTAGCTTTCTCCACCCTGCTCTTTGGAACATGAGGCAGGTTTCTAGTGTCTTGACTTCCTCATGGGGTCAGCTCCTGGAGCCATTGGCAGGAGAAGGGCAGAAAGAGTCAGAGAAAGGTCAAAGCGTTTATTTATTTTCAATCTTCAGCTTCCTCTCTGCAAAGGTGAACGGTGGATAATGAGTTGCAGTATTAAAGTTGCAATCCTTTCTAGTGGACTCTTCTCCCTTCCTTCCTTCCTTCCTTCCTTCCTTCCTTCCTTCCTTCCTTCCTTCCTTCCTTCCTTCCTTCCTTCCTTCCTTCCTTCCTTCCTTCCTTCCTTCCTTCCTTCCTTCCTTCCTTCCTTCCTTCCTTCCTTCCTTTCCCTTCCTTCCTTCCTTCCTTCCTTCCTTCCTTCCTTCCTTCCTTCCTTCCTTCCTTCCTTCCTTCCTTCCTTCCTTCCTTCCTTCCTTCCTTCCCTTCCTTCCTTCTCCCTCCCACTTTCCTATATTTTATTTTAATTATTTTATTATACCACTGTGAGGTATACAATGACAAATATGTTCATGTTTGGGTTTCAGTTATACAGTTTTCCAGCACCCATCCCTCCAGCAGTGCTCACTTCCCGCTACCAATGTCCCCTAATTCCCTCCCTATTCTCTAGCCTACCTGTAGGGCAAGCTCTTTGCCTTTTCTCTCTCTCTCTGCCTCTTTCTCTCTCTCTCTATCTCTCTGTCTCTCTGTCTCTCTCACTCTCTCCCTTCTCTTACACATTGTGGTTTGCAATATACATTTAGAGATTATCATGTATATCCCTTTGCCTACATTTAATGCTCAGTTCTAGACTGGTATCATCATTTTCAATAATTACTTGTACACTGTTCCTTTCTCTGTCTCACGGGCTGGGCTGAGACAGGTTGATCCAGATTCTTCAAGGTCTACTGAGGGTTAATGGGTCTCATCAAGTCTTGGATCCGGTTTCCAAACCCGTGACTCTGGACAGCCTTAGGGTGAAACTTCATTGCCTTGGGGACACCCTGCCTGCCTACATCAATGTCTATCCATTTAAGGCAAATTTCATAACTTTGTTTTTCCTAACAGCTGCATAGTATTCCATTGTGTAGATGTGCCACAATTTCTTTATCCAGTCATCTGTTCTTGGGCACTCTGGTTGTTTCCAGATACTGGCTATTGTGTATAGTACTGCTATGAACATAGAAGTGTAGATGGTGCTTTTGCTGTATATTTTGGCCTACCAGGGTATATTCCCAGGAGAGGTATGGCAGGGTCAAATGGGAGCTAGAAATTGATTTTTAGTCTTTGGAGGAATGTCCATATTATTTTTCAAAAAGGCTGTACCAGTCGACATTCCACCAACAAAGGATAAGAGTCCCTTTCTCCCCACATCCATACCAGCACTTGTTGTTCTTGCTCATTTTATTTTTTTGTATTTAGGCAATATCTGACTGTGCTCAGAGGCTTCTCCATGTTTTTATTCTTGGGAGTGTTTCCCAGTGGTGCTGGGAAACTTGGAACACCTACATGCAAACCATACCTTTTGGCCTTGGGCCCTTTCTTTTTCTGACCTACGCTGGCGAAAGGCCTTTCTGTTGCCAACTATTCATACTTTTGTGAAAAGTTCACTTTTATGCACTCCCCAGTCACCCAGTTTTATTGCATTCTATTTTCTGCCATAGCTCTGAATCATAGATGTGAAATGATTGCATTTTCATGTAACATTTGCCACATTTGCAATTTCTCTCAATTTGTCATTAACTTAGTTTTAGTACTTGCAGTTCAGTGTTAAATAGTTGAACGGTCTTATTTATGCAAACTTTTCTTAATTTGACATGTTTGGCAAATCCTTCCCACCCTGACTACAAAATATCCACCTAGAATTTCTTAATGTTTTTAATGATATTTTAAATATTTATGTCTTTAATGCTTTGGGAATTAACTCAAATGTGGTATAAATTAGAGGTAATACTTCTTCTTAAACCATAGATTTTATTCCAGTTTCCCTCCTCAGCTATTGAATATTTATCATTTCTTTATGTGAAAGACTACTTTATTATTTTATTATTATTGTATTATCATTATTATTATTTGCCCAAAAGGACATATGCACACCATTATTCATTGTTGCCCTCAGTACTATAGCTAAAATTTGGAATCAATGAAGGATTCCAAATCCTAGATTTAGAATTCATTCCAAATGGATTATGAAGATGTGGAATACATACACAGTAGAATACTATGCAACTGAATGATGAAATCATTCAATTTGTTGCAAAGTGGGAATTTTTAGAATGACACGCTTTCACCATTATAGTATCATAGTGTAGATTCTCAGTCCTAAAATTCTTGTACTCTGCATATTTTCACCCTTACCTCCAGCAAACCAGTGACCAGTTTTTTCTACATTGGTATAATTTTTCCAAAGTATCATATAATTGGAATCATATAGTATGTAGCCTTTTCAGACTTACTTTTATTATTAACTTGGTATTATGTTTTTAGGCTTTTCTTGTGTGTTGCGGTACATGGCCTGGCCACAGCTGCCTAGGATCTCTGCATCTTGCCTGGAGCTATCTCCTTCAGGTCTCATTGGAGACAGACAGACAGCAGAAAAATAGTTTGGATCTGTGACTCTCTATGTGGCAGAGCAC